>CALNXK010000029.1:997500-1010000 GCA_942486035.1 Porites lobata
TGATCGAAAACTAACTCCAATGAATTAAGAACAGCTATGAACTTCTTAGCCGCTTACAAGTAAGTCTCCTAAGTGTACCAAACCTGTTTAAAGGAAAAGAATCTTTGATGCAGTCAGAAGATCACATAAAAAGCATGTATGGTGAAATACGTTTCGAAAGTGTCCATTCTTCACCACTGGGCATATATAACGTGTACCCATTCATTTTTTCGGCCCTTTTAACAAATGTTTTAAGATGATTGTGTGAATTGAAAATTTACCCTAGGTACCCTTGTGACATTATTGTGACCAAACCTTATTACACTTGTTACATTATTACATTTGCTGACCAAACTTTATTAAACTTGTCTCTTCATTACATTTGTGCCCTATACTGCTACTGCGATGAACTCATCAGTCATCTTGAAGGCCAGCTTTTACTTAACATAGGCCATTGCATACTTTCACGGATAACCCGGAAAAAGCTTTTGGTTAAGCAATCATTGCATATTCGTATTAGTAATGAAAAGCCGATAAACGGTGACCCGTGACTTATTGCCAGCTGGCGTGGACGGAAAACGGTACATAGACAGCTCATAACGGACCAGCTCGACTGCGATGCCTCAACTTCTTCATGAAGTTATTCAATATGGAAAAGTCTTTCAAGTAAACAGTATAACCAGGTAATCAATGAAACCTGTAAGAGTAATTCTAAAGAATACTTGTTGTGGTGAAATATGTAATAAAAGAGATCACATTGTTATGGCAGCAGAGCACTTTAGGTAGAGGTGTAAACTTGAAAATTGTCCGCGATAAGGTGTCTAAGACCCTTTGAATATTTCAAGAGATCTCGCTGGGACTTGGCTTCCCAAAACCAAGTTTGTTTAGTTGCCATTAAGTAGCATCAGGAATTAAGGAATTAAACAGCAACCCACAACTTTCATATCCACAAAATGGAACTTCAAACCTTTTAAGGAATAGTAGCTTACAACAATGACATTATCGCAGGAAAAGGTTCTTGTTCGGGGGCACTGACCAACTCATGGTTACCGCTTACTGAACTGAGCAGCCATTTTAAGGTGGCTCGACTGGATTTTTTGAGGTTGATACCTCCCAAGTTTGAGCATTAACTACGTCGGCATGAGTAAAGATATGGAAAAAAGGTTACCACAACTATATTATATAAAGATGAAAATTCCTTATGATCTGGGTTTTATTGCAATCGGAGTCGCCATGGCAACGTAATGACGCCATTACGTTTTTCATTTATCGTTGTGTTTCTCTGTACCAGGAGTTTTTTGAAAAAATCGCTTAAGGGAGTACGTACCTGCCATAATTGTCTCCATTATGGCAAAGTTTGAAGAAATTCTATGAGAGCGTTTTCGAAACATTTTGAAATGCAGTTTTAAGAATCATCAAAGCAGTGAAATAGCATGCTAGCCGCACAATTCGCTAATATTTTAAGAAAATGATAAGCTTTGGGAACGCGGCTTCATCTCATAGTGGTTTGATTCCATCGAAAACTGCATACAAAAAAGAGAGGAATTGCTCTGGGCGATCGCGATTAAGAAGAATTTTATTAACTTGCATTCAGCTCCTTTTGATACAGTTTTTGGACGTAATTCGGCCATACCTAAAAATTTCGCATTTTTCCAAAAACCGCTCGATAAATTTTTTCTAAATTCGCCAATCTCGGGATCAATCGTCAAGAAATATTTCCTGCAAGTTTCAAGAACTTTGAAAACAGGGAAGGCTTTTAAATAGGGCCTCAAAGATAACCAATTTCCCCCCCACATTTTGTGTTTACAAGTGAGCGTCCTCATTATTCACTGGCATTGTTTTCAAGTTTCATATGCACGTGCACAACTAGCAAAAGATATAAATTTGCATCAAAAAGAACGCTCGATTACTTTCCGAAGAAATATCCGGTATATGCTAATAGTTGGCTTGTCGTCACAGATAGTAGTGAGAGCCGAAACGGTGAACGTCACGGCTCATCGTGTAGGATGCAATACTTAATTATCTTACTCGGGTTATAACATCACAGAAACTCTCACAAAGAGTTGCTCTGATGTTTAATGTATCACTAATCTCTTTACCCGGTAATTAGCATATCCCGGAGATTTAACCGCGGGTCCTTTTTTATGTAACTTCTATCTTTTTGCTAAATGTGCACGTGTATATGAAACTTGAAAACAATCCCAGTGAATAATGAGGACGCTGGCTTGTAAACACAAAATCTGGGGGGAAAATTGGCTATATTTGAGGCCCTATTTAAAAGCCTTCCCTGTTTTCAATGTTCTTAAGAGCCATTATCTGAGGAAATCGAAAATCGCACGACACTCGTCAAAAAATCGAATTTTTTTTTATTTTGCCAAAACATCCCTTTTAGTGACCTTATTTAAGGAAAAATAGTTTTGGGTTCAAACGATTCATTTTAAAGGAGAAATTAGGAAAAGTTTGAAAAATCGATTTTATGCTCGTTTTTCGCACAAAACACGGCAGGATTCAATGGCAACTTCGAGAGAAGGGTGAACGCGTAAGAAACATTCCCTGACACTGAAACTTCACCGAATTATTATTTTGTTCTTATTCTTGAAAATCCTAAAAGAAAATTTGATAAACAATGCTTTACATTTTTATAATCGACAAGTGTAAAGAGGTCATATTTGTGACGTTAGACGTGCTAGAAAACGAAGGCCAACTTTGACTATTAAAAAAGGCCTCTGGTATATGCCGCTTGATCATAAAATCAATATAAAATGGAACCTTGGCTTTTGTACTAACTTACTGGAAAGTTTTAGCTCTGGAAATCAAATATAATCCTGACACCAAAGCAAGCGGTGAGAGCCATTAAATTGGGAAATTTATGCAAATTAGGCGGCTTGCGGACGGTTGTTAAACTAAAAAGAAAGGTTTTACATGAAAGGATTACTCACCATTGCTTGTAACACGTTTTTACGGCAAGGAAAGTTATTTCCAACTTCTTTTGCGTCGTTTTGAGTCACAAAATAAATAATTTTTAGCCAAAAGACAAATGTACGTTTGCTCAGCAACTGCGTCCGAATCCGGCCGTGAATCGAAAGTCCCGACACGTCGAAGCAAGAGTTACAAGAGTTTTTACTTCAGTCAGGAGGCAAAAGGAATAAAAATTCATCGCAAACTAATGACTTCGATTTTGAAAACCTTTCATCACTTCAATCGTTCGTCGGCTGATAATAAACATCGCACAAGATCGTATGACCTTTGGCGTGTGACCGGAAATTGGTCACACGCTTTAGTCACGTCAGCATGCTGTCACGAAATTTTCGTAACTGTTGTCAGCAATTTTAATACAGTTTTCACATTTTTTGACAAGAACTCCCCTCATCGCAGTAGAAACAGCCATGCATATTTATTTTTCTTTTATTTATCTACTAGGCTTTGAAACAGCTTTTTTGCCTTCGAAGTACTAAACAGGAGGGGTATCTCGGATTCCACGTGTCGTGAGTGACCCGTGGAAGCGAAAATCAGGACCAAAAAAGAACGAATATTTTGAATACTTAAGTAAAGCCACAGCTAAAAAAAAAATTTGTTCAAAATATTTTCAAACCAAGAAAAAAAACATACTTCGATCATCCCCGTGACTTGAAATCTGGCCAGGGTACCCCCCCCCCCCCTCCCCTATGCCGGGTCAAAATACTAAGTTCCCCCGGCCCAATGTCCCATAGTCAAGGGAGTATACTCTCTTGCTGTAGTAAAGAACTTGCAGAATAATACCAATTCTCCGTGGCCAACGGATTCAACGCTATAGTTTACTTTGGTTTTCGCTATTTGCTCACGATCAGGAGCCTATAACCCCAACCGCGACCAAATTATGAAACCTGTTATTACCAGAAAAAAAAAACACACACACACAAAGAAACAGTCAGTCAGATAGACAGTACATAATAAAAAAGACCTCGATTAAGATTTTAAAAAAATCAATACATGACACTGTCGAATACGAAAACCCAGAAACCATTTTGTGGAAAAAAGGTTCGTATACAGCTATCAGCTGCTTTTGTCCACAACTCGCCGGTAGAGGTGCGCGGAAACTAGTGATTGTGAAATGGCTTCAAACTATGATCCTATACTGTTGGAATATTACTTATCACAGAAAGCTACATCTGATTTCTTCTAGCAGCCTACAATCCTCTTGGTTCGTGTGGACAAAGTAGCTCATCCCGGCTATTTGCACCATGCTACCATAGTCTCCCTAGATTCCCAAGCCTCGCACGCAGACTTTCCTGTCCCACGAACGTTGGGTAGGATTATAGGACGAGCCAAAAGAAAGTGAAGGCTATAGGCTCTCGCGATGATGCAAGGAAGGTCGAGTATTATATTCCCCTATCCTGGTCGCCCAGGGTAAGTCTTCGGAGGAGAGTGACTTAGGGGCTGTATCTTCGAAAAGTTGACTAACGCCCCCGGGACTAACGCTTTCCCCTGGATAAATCTATATCCAATAAGTAACGCAATTGCTTATTCTTATTCGCTTGATAGTGATTTCCTGTTGTTCAACGTTTGAACAACAGGGCCCTAAGTATTGTGTTTCGCCTTGCACTAAAACCCCATAAACCTTATAAATTTCACCATGGGACTTCAGCACCTCCCTTGAATGATCCATTTCGCTAAACGGGACCTCAAAACAACGATTCTGTGCATCCTAAGGGAGCGTATACTATACGTTCCTGGCTCTCGTCACTCACAGTGAGGTGATGGTGGCTCATACTCTAATAGACCTAACACAGTCGAACCTCCATGTGCGACCGCCAATCCAAAAGACCAAATTTTCCCATTCAAAGCCTTATACTTGGAACCTCAAGTAAACGACCTTCTGTAAGTGACTGCGACCACTTTTTGGGCGTCACGGTTAATTGTTTTCCATAAGCGACCAGTTGACGCATTGTCTGCTCTCTATTTTTGCTGTGTGCACTATGTTCCTTGGAAAATATGAAGACCTTTAGTGACATCGTGGAACTACACATATCCTAAGTTAGTAGATGTAGCCAACAAAGTGAAGATTCTGTTGCGATTCTAGACTATTCTGTATCTCACTCACCTGAATCCCTCTTTAAATTGAGCATGATTTAAAAGCTGTATTTTTCAAAAGAGGTAAAAGATAATATTTTGCCAGGAATTTGTTACACCGCCATTTAATAGAATGTGCCCGGAACTCTTCTCGGAATAGACCCCATGAGGTCCAATTCTTCTAAACGGCCACCTCCCGTTAGAGACCATTAAGTCTTTGCATTTTTGGTGGTCGCTTACTGGAGGTACGACTGTATTACTTTGACCTATCAGAGGCTTACCGATAATAAAGGGGATCTGGAAGGGGGCATGGATGCGACAATCACATGCAAGGTCGCTTACTTACAATAGTAGACATCTAACTGACAATCAAAGTTTGTGCTTATTATTGGGGTTATCTGGTGTTTACTCACCTCCCAAGCTGCCCTGGGCGAGCCAACTTTTCCTCCATTTCCTTACATGAGAAACAAAAGGTTGGTTCGGATAGACGCCTTACTACCAGTAGTGGGCGGGGTTGAGGGCTTCCGGAAGTCAGCCCTGCACTGAGGCGGTAGTGGTGGCCTCACCCTTCTAGCCCGGCTAATATTTCTTCACTTTGGCTCGCCCAGCTAGCTGGGACGACACGGTCAAGGCTAGACAAAGACAGCATGCGCAAGCACTGTTGACTCGGACAAAGTGGTCAGTTTTTTCCTCATACAAACGCTCGCAAAAGTTGGCTCGGCTGGGAGGTTGACCTTCTCTCCGGCACAGCTTTTCTCCATCCACGGGTTCCAAACAGTCTTTTATCAGTCACGTTTGAAATTTATAGGAAAATGATGTAGCACGTCGAAAAATAATAATAAAAAAATACACTTTTTTCACAGCCTGTCAATGCCTAGAAGGTGTCTATAAAAGAAATCAACTGCAGAACAGGAGTCAATTTCAGTTTTTTGCGCTTTTCATGCTAGCACTGCGAAGCGGACTGGGGGTGCGAGACACGCGCGATGCATGGGAACAAGTTCTGCAGGCTATAAAAGAAATTAAAAAACAAACAAACAAATAAAGCAGGCCTGATTTTATTTAGATGAGTCTATTTTTTGTCGAAAGCAAACGTGAAAAATCGTATTAAAATTCGTGACAGTATGCTAACGTGACTTAGGCGTGTGACCGATTTCCGGTCACACGCCAAAGGTAATACGATCTTGTGCAATGTTTATTATCAGCCGACGAACGATTGAAGTGATGAAAGGTTTTCAAAATCGAAGTCATTAGTTTGCGATGAATTTTCAATCTTTTGGCCTCCTGACTGAAGTAAAAACTCTTGCAACTCTTGCTTCCAAAGGACCGCAGTGACGTGTTGTGACTTTATTTCGATTCACGGCCGGATTCTGGCGCAGTCGCTGAGCAAACGTACGTTTGTCTTTTGGACCTTTTGGCTTAAAATTATGGATTTTGTGACTCAAACCGACGCAACAGAAGTTGGAAATAACTTTCCTTGCCGTAAAAACGTGTTACAAGCAATGGTGAGTAATCCTTTCATGTAAAACCTTTCTTTTAGTTTGACAACCGTCCGCAAGCCGTCTAATTTGCATAAATTTCCCAATTCAATTGCTCTCACCGCTTGCTTTGTTGTCAGGATGGTATTTGATTTCCAGAGCTAAAACTTTCCAGTAAGTTAGTACAAAAGCCAAGGTTCCATTTTATATTGATTTTATGATCAAGCGGCATATACCAGAGGCCTTTTTTAATAGTCAAAGTTGGCCTTCGTTTTCTAGCATGTCTAACGTCACAAATATGACCTCTTTAGACTTGTCGATTATAAAAATATAAGACATTGTTTTTCAAATTTTCTTTTAAGGTTTTCAAGAGTAAGAACAAAATAATAATTCGGTGAAGTTTCAGTGTCAGGGAATCTTTCTTACGCGTTCACCCTTCTTTCGAAGTTGCCATTGCATCCTGCCGTGTTTTGTTCGAAAAACAAGAATAAAATCGATTTTTCAAACTTTTTTTAATTTCTCCTTTAAAATGAATCGTTTGAACCCAAAACTATTTTTCCTTAAATTAGGTCACTAAAAGGGATGTTTTGGCAAAATAATAAAAAATTCGATTTTTTGACGAGTGTCTTGCGATTCTCGATTTTCTCAGAAAATGGCTCTTAAAACTTGCAGCGAATATTTCTTAACGATTGATCTCGGAATTGTCGAATTTAGGAAAAAATTTATCGAGCAGTTTTTGGGAAAATGCGAAATGTTTAGGCATGGACCAAATTACCTCCAAAAACTGTATCAAAAGCATCTGAATGGAAGTTAATAAAATCCTTGTTACTCGCGATCGCCCTGAGCAATTCCCCACTTTTTTTGTATGCAGTTTTCAATGGAATCAATCCACTATGAGATGAAGCTGCGTTCCCAAAGCTTATCTTTTTCTTAAAATATTAGCGAATTGTGCGGCTAGCATGCTATTTCACTGTTTTTATGATTCTTAAAACTGCATTTCAAAATGTTTCGAAAACGCTCTCATAGAATTTCTTCAAACTTTGCCATAATGGAGACAATTATGGCAGGTACATACTCCCTTAAGCGATTTCTTCAAAAAACTCCTGGTACAGAGAAACACAACGATAAATGAAAAACGTAATGGCGTTATTACGTTGCCATGGCGACTCCGATTTCAATGAAACCCAGATCATAAGAAATTTTCATCTTTATATAATACAGTTGTGGTAACCTTTTTTCCATATCTTTACTCATGCCGACGTAGTTAATGCTCAAACTTGGGAGGTATCAACCCCAAAAAATCCAGTCGAGCCACCTTAATAGGTTGAGGGAAATCGCCAATAAAGGGCCGTGGCTGTGACCATTCGAATGTGTATGGTGAAATGTGTCGGTTGAAAGCTGTCCAGTTGCCAGTGACAGTGTCCACATATAAGTTTCTTGGTTTCCATACAGGTTTACAGTAAGGAGTCTTACCCTGTAAGCCGCTTACTTTGTCATCAACATATACAGCTATTTATTGTTAAAAAAAAAAGTGGAATAAATCGTGAACTCATGGGTATAACTCTCAGGAACAAGCCGAACAGAATAGCGGCAAAGCTTACGCTTCTAATGACAGACAGAAACAGAAAATCATCGTTTAATCATTTGCGCTTTGCTGCGCAACGCCAATAAGAATTTATTGTCCTCTTCGGTTAGGCCATCACTAATACAGTCCTAGTTTAACTTTCGGGAAATCGCCGGGTTTTTAATCCTGAACCGAATGGTTTGCTCATAACATAGTTATTTATATTTATTACGTGTTTTAGATACAGGATGTTGAAGGAAAACTTCGGCAAAAAGGTAACAATCTTGTACATCTCCTTTAATTTCTTTTATTTATGGTGAAATAGGCAAATTAACCTTGAACAGTTCCATGGTGAAAGTAAATCGATTTTACGCTAAAAATAACCATTTACTTAAAACATTATTTTCAAGCTTCGCTTAAATGCATAACTGCGTTCAAACGTCGGCGATTAAACGACTAAAACATTTAAGTATTTTCAAGACTGTTGATAGTGTAAAGAAATATGGGAATCTTGACATGATTATATCGTATGAATTTTTGACACCTTATAGCCATGGTTATATCGTACGCATTTGTGACATCCTATAGCCAAAACTCACCGTGGTAGCCTACCCTATTTTTGACACGTTTCTTTTCTGGAGAAGGAACAAGAAATGTCGTCTTCGAATGAAAGACTGGTACCCAGTCTTTCAGTCTTTCCCAGTCTTTCCCAGACTAGATTGATTGGCGGGACTGGCGGGACTGGCGGGATTGGCAATGGACTTAATACGGACTCGAGGAGGAGTCTTGGGTCTACTTTTACTATTCCGGAGGGCCGAGTTGTTCAAAGCTGGGTTAAGATAACCCAGGGTTAGTGCGAGATTTGAATTCAGATTTGAAAGCTCAAAAAGCATTTCAGTTTTAATTCTTTTCGTCTACAAGTTGATGATTGGAAGCTCTAAAAATAACAGAGAAAATTATCCGACAAAATACCTTTGAACATAAGAAAAAGGAAACCCGGGTTAAATTTAACCCTGGGTTAAGCGCTAATCGGCCTTTGAACAACTGGGCCCAGGAGAATAACCAGCCATTTTCTTTTCTCTTTAAGCACAAGTAGTTGACGTCCTCGAGGTGACGGGAAGACAGGCCGCTGAAGGATAATCGGCTCCTGATATACAGTCGACTCCCGATAACTCGAATCCTCGCCAACTCGAACCAAAATCGATTTCCCCTGGATTTCCGTCATAAATTCACTGTAATTTTACCCTCGGTAACTCGAACTCTCGATAACTCGAACTCCAGCTAACTCGAACCAATTTTCGTTTTCTTCTCAAAACAGTAAAACGCATGCTCTATTTAGGCTATGTTTTGATACGTTACGTTCTGATTTATAATCTTGAAGCATCTTTTAATTTTCACTTGACATTTCTACAATTAAATGTGATTAAAACGTTCACTGTGCAGTAAAAACTGTTTTTTACCTTACTCTCGGCTATTTTCTTCGAACTCCCGTTAACTCGAACTTTTTTTCAGTCGGATTTCCCTTGAAGGTTCGAGTTATCGGGAGTCGACTATGTTAGGGACCTCACATTAGCGAATAGCAAAAGATGTTTCAAACGCTTCTTTTGACATTTTAAGTAAACCAAATACGTAGTTAACGGAAAAGTCTATAAAAAGGACATCAGAGAAGGTCTCATGGGCGACATCCTATAACAGGTTTCACTGTAGTACTGAGCAAGTCTAGTTTAAGGCTAACCGCCTATCGTGAAACAATTACAGACAATTGCCGTCTTTATGCTAGAGACGTCTAGTACAAACACGGCAAAAAGAGAGACGCATTTAATTTGGTATTGCTGCTCAGTGATATAAAGAGAAGACCCCTGATCGATACTACCATCGATAAGGGTTATACAAGTGCTGCTGTGAAGGGTATGCCTTTCATTAAGCTGTTTTAGTGTTTACTCTTGGATAGGGCGTATAAATCAGATAATTTGTGTCTAGCAAAGGTTATCGATCATTTTCCATGAAACTGATCAAGTGGTTAAAGATTTTGTCCAGGCATTGGAAATGTTCACTAGAAGGAAAGGGGATAGAAATAGGGTCACTATTAAGGAGCACTCGCCAAGCTCGTAACGAGCACACGATCTCTCCTCGCGCAGCTCAGTATGCCTCTCAAGTTACACCCTAGCTGTCGGACGGGCCGATGGGTGACCAGCCGCGAATTCCAATATTGCGTAGTGAGGACTGTCTCCTACTTCTTTCCCTCTAGTCTTTGTATTTTCTTGTTACATTGTCCTAGCTGTTTGATTTCTTCATGATTTTTGTAAAGAATATTTAGCAATACTTCGGTGGCCGGTTGGGTTCAACGGCCGATCGATGTACAGAACTGAAACTAGTCTGCGAGCAAGCTCTCCAGGGCGCTTTGGCGGCGGGGCGGGAAAAGGAAGGATATATAGCTTGCAACTACGTCTCTGGAATTTGAATTCCACCACCGATTCCCCTGTGGCTCCCCGTCGACAGGGCTGTCACATTTCTCTCGCAAACGAATATACCTGGCAAAATTTGCAGAAATATTTTTTTGTTTTACTATACTTACTTCTCACTTCGGGCAAAATGTTGGCTTAGGGGAGGGGTAGGTGGGCAGTTTCTCAGAAATGATACTGATCCCAAAAATATGTATATTCATAAAAGGGAAAATTTAAAATATGGGAAATATGAAAGAAAAAAGTTCATGCAGCAAAAAAATTCCTTTCCCATCAATAACTTTCCTTAATATAAGTGAGGATAAAGACTCCGCGGTGTGCATTGTTCCCACCAGGATTTCTCTTAGAGTTATTTGTGTCTGTTAGTCTTTTCCTTTTTGTTTTGCATTTGCTAACCCATGTAGACCTTATAAATTTTATCAGCCCAGTAATCTCGGTATTTGCAGGAGCCGATTACACCCTAGTATATTTTAGTCTCCAAGATAGCCGTGTCCCCAAAATTGAGAAAAGGGAGAACGAAAAAAAAAATCGGGGAGGAAACTGGGGAGAGGAAGGGCGGCGCCACCGCCTCCGCCCTTGGATGTGGCAGCTGCTCGGAAGAGAAGTCAGCGGTGGTGCGTTTCCCGTGACGAATTATTGTAATCCATATCCTTAGTATTTTTCCTTTCCAGTTTTTATGTTGTACATCATTTCCGCCTCTCCCTTTTATTGCGACATTCTCCATCTATATAATATTGTGATTGCTACATAAGTTCAGTAACATCTGTAAACCTGTAAATCCGGAATCCCACCAATGATTGGAATCAGGAAACCCACTAATGATTGGAATCAGAAATCCCACTAATGATTGGAATGCGGAATCCCACTAATGAATGGAATCTGGAATCGCACTAATTATTGGAATCAGGAATCCCACTAATGATTGGAATCTGGAATCCCACTAATGATTGGAATCTGGAATCCCACTAATGATTGGAACCGTTAATCCCACTAATGATTGGAATCAGAAATCCCTTTAATGATTGGAATCCGGAATCCCACTAATGATTGGAATCTGGAATCTGGAATCTCATTAATGTTTGGAATCCGGAATTCCACTAATGATTGGAATCAGGAATCCCACTAATGATTAGAATCTGGAATCCAACTAATAATTGGAATCTGGAATCCCACTAATGATTGGATTCGGGAATCCAAGTCTCACTGATTGGGAATCCAGAATGCAGTACCTGGAGTCCAGATCCCATAGCGTAGAATCAACAATCCAAGACTGTCTGGCATTAACTTGGGGCGAAACGACAAAACCCAACAAATTTCGGTTGAATTATAGAACAAAGATCATCATCAACAACAACAACAGCTTTATTTAATAAATAACGAGTAGTATAACGAGTTCTCGCAATTTTTAGAACAGTAGTTAAACAAGGCCGGGAGATAGTGTAACAGAGAGCGTTGCAAAGTTACAGATAATAGAGTCTACACAGGATGAGGTTAAATCTATATAGTTGCACAGTAGAGCGTCTCATAAAAATGAAAGTCCTTTTCTAAATACAAACGTCCATACGATACTAAAATTAGTCGGAGTCGAGCCATTTACAGATTTTTACAGATTTTATTGTTTTCGCACTATTTACATATTGTTTAAATTGGAATTTTAATTTGTATAAGTACCTTACAGAACAATGTCAGAAATAAAGATAACAAGAAATTAAAGGATTAAGATGTGCGCAGTGACCAAAGTAGCTAATGCTTCCGGGTTGGTCACTGCTACGTTAGACAATAGACAATAAGCGGAGGTAGTGAAAAATAATTATACAAAGAGAGAAAAGGTGGTAAAGTAACAATATTGACGTGTATTAAACAAAAAATAAAAATAAAACGAAGAACAAAACAACGAAAACATAAACAACAAAACGTGGCTAAAAGTGGTTAAACTAAAGTAAACTAAATCAATATATTCTAGGAAACAGA
>CALNXK010000029.1:1015000-1057500 GCA_942486035.1 Porites lobata
ACCATACAAAAGACTGGCAAATGGTCCGAAAAAAAAATACCATGTTCAAGACGCTTGGAATTGTATAACCTGTTTAAGAATCAAGGCCTCCAAAACCTTACCTTTTTCTTTGTCACAAAACCGAATTAGACTGAGAGCCTTAGTCTGCTTTACGTAAGTACCGTGTAGATCTCCGGAAGAATTGTTTGCAGCCAGCCTTCAAAACGAAGGCTATTTCAAAGGACTGCTCCAGAAAAACTATTTTTCTTTAAACATTTGTCTGGGGCAGAGGAATAGCGAGTTTGCTGTTTGTGTCTCTTAAAGCGTAGAGATATTGCAACAATCTGTCATTGCTACGATCTACTATGCACTTAACAAGGCTCCTCAAGGTACTTAAGCTATATGGCGCATAGTCTCAACCCGCCTCTCACCGCTCTGTGACGAAGTGTCCCTAGTGGCAGATAGCGATGAGAGGAAGCTGTATCGCAGGCTTTTGGACACAAGGCTTTTCTACTTTTTACATGGGTAAACTGGTCGCTTCACGGTCGGGCTGGCAAATGGTGAACAGAATTCAGGACTGCTGAATTTTGATTCGGTTCGGTAATCGCGTTTACCATTTGCCTAAGTCAGTTTCGTTTAAGGAAAAACGGCTGCGAAATTTAAAAAAGGTTTGAAGACATGAAATCCGAATTTCCGCCTGGAATTTTCCAACAAGGAAAATAACCGAATGGCTTTTCAGAGGTTCCGTTTGTTTCAGAACTTTCCCCTGAAACGTCGAAAACAACCCGAACCTTAGTTAATGGTAAGCCTGGCAAACCACCAAAGTTTTGTTTTAATGGGTCATATAGTATAGAGTCATGCAGCAGCTTCATGATTCATACAGGTTGTCATACAAGTATATAGGCTCCTCTTTGGCATCCACGTAGCTTTTTTTTCAGTTTTGAGAGCCCGCAAGGGCCTAAAAAACTTCGAAAAGAACTATTTCACCAATACTTACTCAAAAATATGTAATTGCTTCAAGGAAATTACTTTTGATAAACCAAATGATATTGTTTAATTCGTAAATATCCCGCAAAGCAAAATTCATCCATTAAACAGTTTTAATTTTTAGATTTTTTTCTGTTTATAACCATTTTTTGAGGGAAATCAACACTCTGAAACTGAACATGAAAGTGTGTGATGCTATCCCGGGGACGCTATATGATGTATCTGAAGAAAATGCTACAATCAATGAGAATAATAGGTTTACTAAAGGATTTAATTTCGAATGGCTTTTAATCTGCCTTTAAGTAAATTGTTTAAAGCGTATCTATCAGTAACACTGGCGTGACGGGCCGTGTAACGCTATCAGTTTAACCACTGGAATGCATATGTCGCGATTTTTCGCAAAATCGACCCTCACGACCACCACGACCACCTCGACCACCACGACCACCTCGACCGCCTCTCGACCACCACGACCACCTCGACCACCGCGACCACCGCGACCACCTCGACCACCACGACCACCTCGACCACCTCGACCACAACGACCACCGCGACCACCTCGACCACCTCGACCACCACGACAACCACGACCACCACGACCACCTCGACCACCACGACCACCACGACCACCACGACCACCACGACCACCACGACCACCACGACCACCACGACCACCACGACCACCACGACCACCACGACCACCACGACCACCTCGACCACCTCGACCACCCGACCACCACTCGACCACCGCGACCACCTCGACCACCCGACCACCACCACGACCACCTCGACCACCCCGACCACCCCGACCACCCCGACCACCACGACCACCACCACGACCACCACGACCACCACGACCACCACGACCACCACGACCACCACGACCACCCGACCACCACCACCTCGACCACCTCGACCACCACGACCACCTCGACCACCTCGACCACCACGACCACCCCGACCACCACGACCACCCACCCACCTCGACCACCTCGACCACCACCCGACCACCTCGACCACCCGACCACCTCGACCACCCCGACCACCTCGACCACCACGACCACCCCGACCACCTCGACCACCACGACCACCACGACCACCACGACCACCACGACCACCTCGACCACCTCGACCACCACGACCACCACGACCACCTCGACCACCGCGACCACCACGACCACCTCGACCACCACGACCACCACGACAACCACGACCACCACGCCAACCTCGACCACCACGACCACCACGACCACCTCGACCACCGCGACCACCGCGACCACCCCGACCACCACGACCACCTCGACCACCACGACCACCACGACCACCTCGACCACCACGACCACCACGACCACCACGACCACCTCGACCACCTCGACCACCACGACCACCACGACCACCTCGACCACCTCGACCACCTCGACCACCACGACCACCACGACCACCTCGACCACCTCGACCACCACGACCACCTCGACCACCACGACCACCACGACCACCTCGACCACCTCGACCACCTCGACCACCACGACCACCGCGACCACCTCGACCACCTCGACCACCATGACCAGACACAGTGGTTGAACAGTTAAACCGAAAAACTTTCAATTGGTGCGATGTAATCCCGCGTCACACAATCACGGTCCTACAGTATGAACTCTCTTTTGATTCGGCACCCGAGCACTAATAAAAGAAAGTCAAGTGAAGTCAATTTTTATTTAAACTTACACAGAATAATTATAATTAATACAAATTAGTGCTTTAAAATATATAAAATCGAGAGATTTTGAAGGGAGAGAGGATTTCAGTTGTAGGTTCATTTTGCAGAGTTTGGGACACTTAAATAGTTCGTGGAACCAACCGAGTAGGTGACCCTAACAAGAATATGAGTAGAAGGAATATAGATAAAAAAAAATAGTTATTTTAGATAAAAAGTATTTCTTCATTAGTTAAATAGTAGTTCAGATAATATAATCGTAATACATTAGGAATCAATAATAGTATTATAACCATCCATCACAGAATTCTTGATATATTGACGAAAACTGGAAAACGGCTTGATTTTCTTAACATCAATAGATAATGAACTCCAAAGTTTTTTTGACGTGTATTATATGAATGAATTGAAGATACTGGGTTAAAATAATTAACAAAAAATTTGATGGTATTTTTTTCTCTCCTCAACGTCAGGAACACTTTACTTGTACTTTTTCACTTTTTTTACTGGGAATATTTGAAACTAAATATAGCTAAGTACTAAATAAACAAATTTTCTTACTTACATACTCAGAAAGTGGAAAGTGAGGAAGAGGAGAACTAAGGTTTAGTTCTTAATCCTCATCTTCCTCACTTCCCAAATACGACATAGTTAAGGAGGGGTTGGCTGCCAGAGCCTGGGAAAGGGAAGTAGCACCAGAAGCACCAATATCGTTGTCACGTAAATTCAAACTAGTTAAGGAGGAGTTGGTCGCAAGAGCCTGGGAAAGGGAAGTAGCACCAGAATCACCAATAAAGTTCACACTCAAATCCAAACTAGTTAAGGAGGAGTTGGTCGCAAGAGCCTGGGAAAGAGAAGTAGCACCAGAATCACTAATAAAGTTCACACTCAAATCCAAACTAGTTAAGGAGGAGTTGGTCGCAAGAGCCTGGGAAAGGGAAGTAGCACCAGAATCACGAATAACGTTGTCACTCAAATCCAAACTAGTTAAGGAGGAGTTGGTCGCAAGAGCCTGGGAAAGGGAAGTAGCACCAGAATCACCAATACCGTTCCCACGCAAATCCAAACTAGTTAAGGAGGAGTTGGTCGCAAGAGCCTGGGAAAGGGAAGTAGCACCAGAATCACCAATATCGTTGTCACATAAATTCAAACTAGTTAAGGAGGAGTTGGTCGCAAGAGCCTGGGAAAGGGAAGTAGCACCAGAATCACCAATATCGTTGTCACATAAATTCAAACTAGTTAAGGAGGAGTTGGTCGCAAGAGCCTGGAAAAGGGAAGTAGCACCAGAATCACCAATAAAGTTCACACTCAAATCCAAACTAGTTAAGGAGGAGTTGGTCGCAAGAGCCTGGGAAAGGGAAGTAGCACCAGAATCACCAATAACGTTCCCACTCAAATGCAAACTAGTTAAGGAGGAGTTGGTCGCAAGAGCCTGGGAAAGGGAAGTAACACCAGAATCACGAATGACGACGGAACTCAAATCTAAATTACTTATGTGAAGGTGTAACCCTAGGGTACGAGATAAACTTGTGCACTCTAAAATGCAGCCTAAAGCTAAACGAAATAATTCAGGAATGTCTTCTTTACAATCGGGATCTATTAAATTGATATTTTCAGCCATAGTTTTAATAACAGACTCTGCTGTCTCCTTACTCGTTGAGGCTAAAATTCCAAACATGAATAGAAACGCTTCCTTTAGTTCGTTTTTAAATCTCTCGTCTTTTACTACTGAGACATAGTCAATACCTCCGTCAAGAATTTGGCACGCAAGATAAAATCCAGAAAAGAACTCTTGGAAGCTTTTGTGCAGAAATGCATAACGCACAAGAGCTTTCCTCTTGCAGCCACTAGCCTGGAATGAAAGAAATCCAAACTTCAATAAAGCAATAGAGGTACTTCCAGATTCGTGTTCTTCAAAATATAGCTCTCCTTTTCGAAGAGAATGTAACGCCACTCGTCCCAGATGTACTATATCGTCCCTGTAGATGCTCATGAGGTCTTCACTTTTAATCGGCAATCCTTGCTTTTTTTCATATCGCCTTAAAACACATAGGACAATCTCAGTGTATAATTCAGTCCTGCTCGTTGGAAAAACGCCCTCTAAATCTTCACAAAGAACACAAAGCAAGGTTACGTTCAAGGGATTTTTGGACAAGTTTCTTAACTCATCCGAATACCGAATCTTTTGTAACAAATTCTCCAGTAAGTCCTCCCTTTTGATGTTTTTAAAGTACGTACGAATAAAACTATATGCATCTTCTTCGGTGAAACCTACAATCTCCCACAGAGTGTCACAATACCTCCTAAGTTTCCTCCCTACCTCATGACGAGATGTGAGTATAACGTGACAACCTGACAGTTCTTTACCCTCAACCAAGTTATAGATTGTTTTCATTTCAGTGGAGTCCATTTCATCTAATCCATCAAGTACTAACAAAACTCTCGACTGATTTTCACGAACAAATCTGAAGAAGCATTCTTTAGCTTGATCGTCAATTTCCGCAGGAAGGATTTGATCATCAATAGCTTCCCAGATGCTTGATTTCACATCATGACATTTGAGAAGTAATAGCACGTCAATGTCTGGAAAAGAGGGGTCCAACTCCTTCTGCTTAGTTGCCCAATCATACGCTAGCTTCTGACAGTACGTGCTTTTACCCATGCCAGGGTCTCCTTCAATCAAGACTGTTCGCGGCCTTTGGCATTCTGCGTGCGGTTTAAAGATTGCAGTCATATCGGTAATATCGTCAGTAAGTACTCCTCGGGTTTTTTCTTTGCTCACGATCTTCAACCTGGTAAAAATTTCATTCAGATGAAAACTGAAATCTTCACACCAAGGAACGGGCAGGAGGCGTTGTTCACGTGTTCCGTAAAGTTGACGCATCTTTTCCACAATTTCGGTTGGGAATGAAAAATCTGAAAAAAATGCACAATATCATAACCTGCATTTTGTTTTGCTTGAGTAAATTACTTTTAATGTGTATCTAGGTTTCAATGCTGCAAATAATTATGAAAGGAAATGCACGCATTAAGATTTACATTGTGCGAAAACCAAGGCTCGAAATAAAGGCAGCTCAACCGTGCAACTTGTCAGCTCAGCAATAAATAGTCGATCATGGTGTCCGACAATTACTGTTTATAGTGGAAATTGTGTAACACCGGACAGTTGGACAGAATTCATACTGACATGCACAAAAACCGAAGAAAACCGAAGCTGTACCAATTCCATCCCGCGTCTCCAGATTTCTCCGCTAGTTTTTACTGTATTAGCACTGCCTTTTAAACATTTTTCCTTACGTCCTCTTGTTGGTAAATGTGTTGGTGTGAAATAATAATAATAATAATAATAATAATAATAATAATAATAATAATAATAAAGTCTTTATTCATCAAGAGATAAAAATACATATCTTTTGTTACAAGTAAGTGTAAGAAATTTTAAAAAGTTAAAAAGTAAGAATTAAAAAATATATATATATCGGTGTATATATCTAGTATATTACATAGCTAATTCATATTTAAAAACTAAACGATTAATTAAAGAGTTTTTAAAGCGTATAGTGTTAATCTTAGGTTTCTTTCCTAAGATTGTAGCTGGAGGGTTTAACACGAGGCATAATAGATAAAAGTGGATGTCCTTTGGCATTGGAAACTTTTCTGAAAATTTTACGGTCTTGCCTCTCTAAGAAATCATAAACACTTACAGGCTTAGACGTATATTTCCTTTTAAGACAGCGGTCTAAGAAACATTGTACGGGTGTAAGATCGGACTCAGACGCGGCGTAGACAGATAATGCGTAATTAATATTAGGTAGATCTATAGTATTAAAGAGAAGGTCTATTTCTGACTGATTGTACCCTTCTTTTGCGCAGCATTCTAAGGATATGTAGGGATTTGTTAGCTTTAATAAATTTGTTCTTCACGTGCACTGAAAAGTTGCTGTCACATTGGAAGGTAACGCCCAAAATCTCAACTTCTTTACAGCTTGGTATCATCCCAATAGGTGAATAGAGATCGTGGTTGCCTCTCTTTTTGATCGTCAACTCTTTATATTTGCTTGGGTTGCAAGACATTAAGTGTGAGTGAGTATTGTCTTCTAACCTAACCTCTTTGTGATTTGCATTGTCCGAAAACCATGACTTGAATCAAGGCAGGTCAACCGCGAATATGTCAGCCTAACAATCAATGGTAGGTCATCTTGCCCGATAATTACTTATAGTGGATATTCTTTAACACTCTATAGTGGGAGAGAAAACGTACTGAGTATTGTCTTCTAACCTCACTTCCGTACGTTGGCTTATTCGTATGGCATTAGTGTTGTGTTCTAAGCGCTTTTCCGTATGTCGCCTCGTTCGTACCGTATTAGAATGATTTTCTTTTGACCTTGAAAAAAAGTTTCCGTAACTGTACACAGTCCCCTACTTTTCCGTAAGATCGTCAAGATCGAGCGCTTTGCGTTACGGGTGGCCATCTGCACAGTAATTTTCAAGGAGTTCTAATAACTCCTCCAGTGGGGTTAATTTAACTCCTTACAGTGGAGTTATTTTTTGGGGAGTTATTTTAACTCCAAAAAGGAGTTTAAAGAACTCTTTTTCAGGAGTAAAAATGACCCCAGATATTGAAGAGTTAGAATAACCCCCAAAAAGGAGTTATCCTGTACCTAAAATTTTTACTCCATTTTCAGAGTTAAAGTACCTCCAAAAAGAGTAAAAACAACCCATGTTAGGAGTAAAAATAACCCGATTTTCGGAGTTATTTTAACTCCAGACTGGGAGTAAAAAGAACTCTTTCTCAGGAGTAAAAATGACCCCAAATTTGGAGTTAAATTTGGAGTTAAGGTAACCCCAAAAAAGGGGTTATTCTGTACCTAAAATTTTTACTCCATTTTTGGAGTTATAATAACTCCCTAAAAATTACTGTGTGGGTTAACTTTCAGTGTCCCGAATCAAAGCCTAATCAAAAAGGCCGCCCGTACCGAAAAGCGCTCGATCCTGACGATCTTACGAAAACATAGGGGACTGTTAACAGTCTATTATGCCACCAAAGAAAACCCTAAAAAGAAAAAGGCATCCTTCGATTGTCCAATCGACAGCTCACTTGCCATTGTCACCAGGTATGAAAAAATTAATTTTTAGTAATTTTTTCAGCTGGGAATGTACTGTGCGTGCAGCTCGCATTTGAGTCCGTTCGTTCATTCAAACTCTTGTTCGTTTGTTGTTTTAGTTTTGTTCGTGCGTAATCATTTCCAGTTCAAACCCATTTCCCGTACATAATTTCGTTCCTATGATATTAACCTTATTCCCGTATGTCAATATATGTTAGTCATGTCTCGTTACCGCTTTTTGTTATGTCAATGCGTTCATGTGGTTGTAATCTAGTATTCTTAACGCTTTGCTGCACGTCAGATCATTCCTGCTGTTGTAGTCGATTGTGTCTACGTCACGGTTTAGAATTACGTTTACGGCAAATGTCAGATTGTATCACGTCATCAAGTGTTCCCTTTACTTGTCTCCTACTGTTTATTATATTTTCGGTACGGTTAGTTAATAGTTTTCTTTTCTTACTGACGTAGCTTTATGTTCTCACTGCGTCTTGGGATGCGAGTCTCTAGACTTTTATCCCTCCGTTAGTTCGTCTGTACTATACTACTAGTCTTCGCCAGTACCTCTTTAAGATTTCTCTACGTTCGTAAGTATCATTATTTTCGTAACCTATTGTTTTACATTTAACTTGCCAAAATGGGTTCTTTCCAAGCAAAACAATTTTTACTGCACGTTACTAGCGCCTACACATTACTTATTTCAAGGCCTTGGAAAAAAATCAATCGTGATCAATATTGCAGCAAGTTCAACCTATCCGCGATTACTCCCGTAGGAGAAGGGCTCAACTTAAAGGAACAGACCATAACGGTATGTGGAGGACAACGCCTCCACTTAATCTGAAGATTGCAATTTCATAGCAATCCCACAACAAAGTTGTCAAAGTACGTTGGAAGACTGTTTACTCAAGACCTAGCGTGATTCAGACTCAGCATCTGGTCTCTTCGCAAAACTTACGTTTGCCTAACTCTGACGAGATTCATACGACTTTGAAATTCACCACAGGGAGGAAGTTTCAATTTCCGGTGTCCTTGTAAAAACCTAATTAGGCTTCAATTAATAGCCACTAATCTGTCATGACTTGTGTACTTTGCGTCACTGATGGAAGACGAGCTGAGACGAAAGACAGATACTATTTGTATCACAATGCGATCTCGCGCGAATTTCCAAGCCGGCATGAAAGTGGCGCGTTCGTCGGGAAAAGCATCTTCAGTCTTTGGACCCTCGCTTGCCAAACAAAGGTAGTCTCGTACGCAGTATCAGTGACCAAATGGTTTTACCGACAGATATAATTCATGGCAAGTCAAAATTTTATGCTTTTTATGTAGAGATGATGTTTGGAAGTAGCAGGGCCGATTATTTATGGCTATTTATGATTTGGTCGATAGTACAGATAGTACTGGCGCTCGAGCCCGGGGGGTGGGGGGGTACTGCCATATATGGGCTATATGGGTATGTGCCGCTGTGAAGGGTATGGTTTTCAAGCAGTTTACTCTAGGATAGGGTATATAAATCAGAGCGTTTGGGTCTAGAATAGGGTATCATTTTTCAGGAAACTGATCAGTTGGTTGAAGATGTTATCTAGACTGGAGAAACAGCTACTATAGGATAGGGGGATTCTGGGAGTTTACTCTAGTATAGGGTACCAAAATTCAGCTCAACTAGCTCTGGTATAGATCAAGGGTTCCAGGGTCCAAGCGGCACATCCCCACCCAGAAATTCCTTAAGTGCTCCCCCCCCCCCGGGCGCTCGAGTCAACCCATCAAGGTTTGGTTTTTCAAAGAGGAAAGATCATGTTGTTGTCGTTTCAACCTTAGCACGAGCCTTTAACTTGCGCTGATGAAATGCAGACGAAAGCGGGTTTAAAGCGATCAAAGAAGGACTAGATTCCTTCCAGCTACTAGAAAATATAGCGGGAAGCGGTCAGAGAAGTCAGAGAAAGCGTTTCGTCGTGCGGAGAAGATCTCGAAAAGGTACTTGGTCGTGGATTAATGAATTGGGGAAATTAAGATGAGGGATTCATTCGAGAAGCAATATCGTACGATTTCCTGACGGTGGCAGATGACCGTCAAGTCAGAAACTCGGGCATTCACGTCGTTGTTGATTATGTAAGCTTAAATGATTTTTATTAAGGGTCGCTGACTGGATTTAGCCTGAACGGTGATGCTCTCCAGCCCTTTTCAATTTTCTAAACGTCGGCCGAAACTTGCTAAGTCTATTTTGGGTTCCTTTGTATCATCTTCAAAAGGATACCTATTATCACTTTAGCGCAAAAACGTTTTAAGGTCGACACTGATCACTCGATCATTTCATAAATTCTCAATAACTGCTAATGATGTGAAAGTGTAATGTTCATGGAAAATGTTGATGGAGATCACTATTTCTTAAGCCTGATCGCAAACGAGTCATTAATTAGTTAATTTTGCACTGATTAGATCTGTGAAGATGATAGTGCATGCCCCACACTAAGTAAAACAGTTTAGCCTTCCTGATGCAACAGAGCAGCTTAGCCTTTTTAGGCTGTGGCTCTGTGAGAATTTTATTTTCCGGGTGTCTCAGAGGGAACTAAAAACTCGCTTTTAGATATTGTTTGAATCTCTGTTCAGCATTAAGAAAAAAAGTTTGGCCTTCCTGATGCAACAGAGCAGCTTAGCCTTGTTAGGCTGTGGCTCTGTGAGAATTTTATTCTCCGGGTGTCTCAGAGGGAACTAAAAACTCGCTTTTAGATATTGTTTGAATCTCTGTCCAGCATTAAGAAAAAAGTTTGGCCTTCCTGATGCAACAGAGCAGCTTAGCCTTTTTAGGCTGTGGCTCTGTGAGAATTTTATTCTCCGGGTGTCTCAGAGGGAACTAAAAACTCGCTTTTAGATATTGTTTGAATCTCTGTCCAGCATTAAGAAAAAAAGTTTGGCCTTCCTGATGCAACAGAGCAGCTTAGCCTTTTTAGGCTGTGGCTCTGCGAGAATTTTATTCTCCGGGTGTCTCAGAGGGAACTAAAAACTCGCTTCTCAGATATCGTTTGAATCTCCGTCTAGCATTAAGTAAAATAGTTTGGCCTTCCTGATTCAACAGAGCAGCTTAGCCTTTTTAGGCTGTGGCTCTGTGAGAATTTTATAAAATTTACTCCGCGGCTTTAAATTAATAATTTCCTCGATGTTTTAATTCCGGTAGTGGAGTAACCTTTCCGTTAAGGCAGCTTCTAAAACGCACTCGAGAAAACCGCACAGTCTCTGTGAACTCTCACTTTCACTTGCGAGAGAGGCAAAAAGAAAATAGAGTGACATTACTTTCAAACCATTACGGGTTACCTTAGGCCGCGGTTTCAGAAATCATTGGATCTCCAGGCCTCTTTCTTGGTGGGTTAGTTAAAGAAAATAAGTGCTTTAGTTTTCCAGTCTGCCTTATATGCTGTATTGAAATTATTTACGATAAATGGGGTTTGATAAAAGCGTTCAAACAGAAAAGGGGTTAATTATGACGCGATTTTGTAATATACCAGTTAAATAACTGGCGCTTAGAAAATTTCCCAGTAAGAAGTACGTAAAATCACTCTTCTCGAAGTACAATAAATTTTAAGAGAAGCCACTACAGAGGCAAATGCATTCCGGTTCGGCAGAAAGACTTCCAATGCGGCTAATTTGTAGTTGAGTTTTTTGTTGAACCGAAATCTTGTTGACGTACAGGAATTCCGTTGATATGAGAATTTGTCACCTCCAAGCAAATGAGCCGTAAAAAGTTGATTACTTCTACAGAGCTCCCCTGCTGATGTTCGCCTATTGAATAGGCGAACATCAGCAGGGGTCTATGATTTCAGATCTCTATGAATCTCGTCATCAAAAACGTTCAATGACAATTTTACCTTTCCAGGCAGGACCTAGTTATATATAGCAAAGCACATAACAAAAATTACCGTTCGTTGCCAAACTGACCACATCGAAAGTCTTCTTATACTATTATAATCATTCTGAAAAACTCTAGCCATGTTAATACAAACAGCAGACATATTTTCACCACTAAAGCTCACCTGCCATCTTTAAAGCCTCTGCACGTTCCAGTTCATTCAGTTTGTCTTTGATATTGTCCTCCACCTTCCTCCACTGCTTGAGAAGTTCTCTGAAATGTTCCTCACCTAGGACGTCCATTTCCTGACACCTCATTTGCTCAATGACATCTTCATAATCAGCTCCTCCCAATCGTACCAGAGTGTCATGGATCTGCTGCCAGTAACTACTGAAGACAGCATCACTAACAAAACCTTCTCCAGAATGGCTAGACACGGCGTTGAAGAAATATTTCAGACGCGCAATGTCAGACTCACGGCTTAGGTCTTCGGGAAGAGGAGGAGCATCCCAACCAGCGGGTGGAGGACTTACATCACAGATTGTCCTTAGAAGAACCATTAGCAGGGGGATGTCGAAGCCTGCCGATGAAACTTCGGAGGGTGTGGTAGGATACAGTTTACTCCACTGGACTGAGTTTAGTATCCCTTCCTTTCGACGTGACTGAAGTTTAAAGTGTGCTGGGTTCCGTTTCAGAATGCGTTGAAGACTTTGTGGTGGAATTATTCTGTCAAACGTTTCTCTGAGGGCTTTTGAACCCAAGCTGATTAGAAGACGACATAACCGGGAATAACTTGATCTCCCCTTGGTGGAGGTATACTGAGTTGAATCAAGATCTAACAGAAAAATCAAACAAAATCATTATTTGTTTGCTAGATCTACTAAAGTAAAATCCTTTAAGATACAGTACGTGTGTTAAAATCTAAGTACACTGTATAGACATTATTCGCTAAAAGCCCCATTCTCATCACAAACCAAGCGTTGCTCCCAAGAGCATGTCTCCTTTGACGACATTTTTTAGAACGACCGTAAATATGATCAATTTGGAAAGGGACTGTTTTGCAGAAGTCGACGAAGTAACAAAACAACAGAACAGATAAGGTCTATTATTTTCGGGCTGTGTCCTCTTTCCAACACCTGAAGCAAAGCAAGAGAAAGGAAAAGAGAAGACTGATGCTGGGACGCTGGTCACGCAGCGAAGTTGAGCTTTATCATGAGCTCTTACTTGTAGATCCGGAAGCACCGATATCGCCCATGGTCTTTCTGGCCTTCGCTCCAGTTTGAAGGTTCTTCGTGATGTCCTCCTCATTGTTTCTCTTCTTCCTTTCAATCCTACACTCACCTTACAAACAAATAAGATTCAAAAGGCAATTAGTGTCATATCCATGGACGTTTCTCTTAACTTTGAAGGGTTAAAATTGTTTATTATATGTGCTTAGTTGTTCTTTCATGCATTCCTTACCGAGGGCAAGAAATAATCGCGTAACCGACCATGACTTAAATCACTGCGAAATTAAGTTATTACCGCTGTGAACGGTACCAAGTTTTCTGCTCTAGATCCTATTCTCAAAAGACTAGAAATGAGTTCTATGGCGGGATAGCTCTTATAGGCTTTAAAAGGTGACTACGATATTGGACCGTAACAGACTATCAAAAACAGAATCGGAAGAGAAATCGTCGACGCTGTTTATTCCGATCACGCTTTACATTTAAGGGTTACCTGCATGTTTCTCTGTCGTGCCTCGTGTAGCCTGAGAAGCCAGGTGAGAAGATACAACGGTTCCACCTATTGTTTCGGGGAAGCTCTGAACATTTGAAAAATCAACTGCAGAAAAAAGGACAAGATTGTTGTCTTTTAGGAATGCATGAAAGAGTAAAAACGCTCAGGTTTCTTTTTTTCTGGATTGAGAGTACAGTATGTTGCCCAGTATCCGGACGGTACCAGTATCCGGACACTTAAAACAAAAACTCAATTCTTGAGGCGCACTTTTTAGCTATCGGTAAATGAGGTATTTCAAATGAAAGCTGAATATTTCAGCTTCAAGATGAAGGTTTTAACAAGTTGAAAGCTTGCGAAACAGTCGCAGAAGACGCCGTTCTGTTCAGGTGAATAAACTTTTCATGGCTAATATTTACGCTGTTTACTGCGCAGTAAAATTAGTGCTGCTCAGAAAAGGGTAGGTAATACGTGATATTTTTAAAGAAACTGTTTTATATTTAAAGTGAAGATACTTAAAGAAGTTAGGTTCTCAGAAAGTTTATTAATTCTTCTTGAAATTCGACTTGTTTGGAATAACGGAGCCCAGAAACACACACTAAGTATTGATGTCAGGTGCCCAGTATCCGGACAGTTTTTTCTTTGCTGTACAGAATCGATGAATTAGCTGTGTACATTACCCGGATAAGATTTATTTCATATCTATAACTATAGTTAAAGCTTAGGATATATGATATAGTCGTAAAATGTAATGAGGCGACTTGAGTTCGTGTGCACGGCTTGTTTCGCGTGACTGCATTTTAAATATATAACCGAAAGCGTCGGAGTTGAACCGGGAATTCTCATACTTTCCCCAGTTGTGACTGCTAGAATGGGGTTGCAACGGTCTTTAAAATGTCACAAAGGGATTGAGAGATGTGAAAGAAGGAGGAATTAGAGCTAGAAAAGCAGGCCGCTTATTGTGGGGACTGAGCATGAAGAAATCAACAATGCAGGTCAGACTAAACAGGAGAGTGACCTTTGACCGTCGGATTGAGGTCCCTTCCCCAAGCATTTTTTTTAAAATAAAAAATGAAGAAAAAAAGTCGTTTACAAATTGGCTAATTGAGCTTGCAAACCGCGGCTTCGACATGTCCACGGATGCCTTCCTTAAATCAGTGAAAAAGTTCCTAGACAAGGAAGTAAGAATTATACCATTTAACAGCCGCTCGCTTTCCCCACCATACCCCAGGCGTTTGATATATTTTATTTCACGGAGCGAGGTTATATTTTTGGAATCGATTGCCGGACCACTTTGCAAGAGCAAGAGAAGCTTATAAGTAGCTTGCCTGTCGAAAGTTATGTACAATTACGTTGATATTGTTGTGTCCGGATACTGGGCCAGCTGTCCGGATACTGGGCAACTTAGGAGCTCTGCAAATATAAATTTCGCGATGGAAACAAAGGCAAAAAAGTTAAACTGTCTTTCATCATATTAAGGACCAAATATATTTTCTCTGGGCCAAATTGCAGAGCTCTTGCGATTAACAAAGGAAAGTTATTGCAATGTTAAACTGAAGTGTCCGGATACTCGGAAACATACTGTAGCCGGAAACTTTGGTTGTATATAACATCATTTACAAGAAAAAGCCTTTGTTTCTTTTCATCCTAGACAGCGTTTTAAGTAATCCAAACAATTTTTTTAGAGTGGACAGCTCGACCTACACATTAAAGCACAATAAAAAATGCAATTGACATTCATACCGTTGGTCCAGCTAATCATCTTGTCAAGAAGATCTTTTATCTGTTTGGTCCAGTTATATTTCTTGTCATACGAATCGCGCAAAGTTTCCACTTCCTCAAGTCGACTTTTTCTGTCCTTGGCCCATATTTTCGAGATGGCTGCAGTCCAATCAGTGGGGTCCTCTGAATTTACTACAAAGGATGAACCAAATGGTACACTGCACAGTGCTTGTCCAAACCCTGAGTTGCGGCTGACAAGGATAGGGAGACCAGCTGACAAGGCTTCAAGTCCTGCCAACCCAAAGCCCTCTGTTCGTGAAGGCATGACTACAAGATCCACTTCTTGAAACAAGCGCCTTAAACTCTCTCGCTCCTTAATAAAACCTCTTACTCTCAAGCGACTTGCAGGAACACCACATCCGGTTAACCGCTTCGCTATTTCTTCGTGTTTTCCATCTGGGGCGCCAACAAACACAAGACGAGTATCTTGTAATGCAGCGACCGCTTTTCCTGCGATGTCAAACCCCTTAAGTTCGAAATCTTCTGCGTCCCCACGACCAAACACCAAGACACTGCGCTGTTCTCCTTCTTCAATGTCCTGAATCACGCTGACAAATTCTTCAAAAACTCCAGGGGTAAAGTCTACCACCCTTTTGAATTCTTTTTGGCAACCACGAAGATACGAACGGAAGGCTCCACTCAACTTGGGTCCAACTCCTACAACGAGGTCCGCCATTTCACACAGCTCTACCTCTGTTCTATGTTTCTCTTCACCCTTGGAAATTGGGTTGGAATAGTTCTTAAACATTCCCAGTTCTTCTGGGTCTGTGTGCACGACTTGGATCCATTTACACTTTTTTGATTCTTTCATGATTTGTGCTTGTTTGCCAAGTTTAACCCCATGACCAACGATTACATCTATTTGTAAATGTTCTGGTGGAAAGAGAAGCCAGTCCAGTTCTTCTAAGCCAGGCCGGCGAGTCGCTTCGATAATCGTTACGTTGTGTTGGAGGGCTAATTTTTTGTCCTCTTGGCTGCATTTTGGAAGAAAGAAAGTGATTTCCGCTTCAGGACATTTGGCGAACTGAATGGCTAATTCTCTGTTTATGGTGGACAGCCCTCCTTTGCTTGATCCCCATTCAGAGGCCAAAATGGTGACTTGTACTTTGAGGGATCTTTCCGGAAAAGATGCCATTTCCAAGCATGGTCAGAATGGCTAAACACCTAAAAGAAAACAAAGCATAGCAAATGACTCAACAAATTTATCACCCGCTAGTGTTCTAATGGTGTCTCTGTATGGCTTTCTGTTGTGGTTAGACATTCTATGTCCACGATTGCACGTTAATGAGATTCATGCCCCTTATGATAGACATCACAAAGTGCCACTAGCCTTAAACCTCACCTAAACGGAAGCGTCTATTTGACGTCATATGGAATACGTCAGATGGAATAATAATAACTGTGCCCAATATAAAGTACCTAAAATCCAGGTTTTTTCTCTCATTTATTTACAATACTTTCACATTTTACAATACACCTAGAGGCTACATTACTAAAAAACAACAAACCAACAACCAAAAAGAGATTCAGGAAAGAGTATTTACCCTCACACGTACACTGAGAAGAGTTAAAGTTGTGTCTGGTTTGTACTACAGGTAAGAACAAACAAATAAAATGAAAAATAATGAGAAACATTAAATAATATTAATCATCATCATCGTCATCATCATCATCATCACCATGAAAAAAAATCCGAATTATTTCCAATTTCTGGACACAAGTAATGACTTTTAAGTTGGCTTGCTCATACAAAGGCACTACAAACTACACAAAGGACGTTACATCAACAAAGCATGGAATTAATAAAGAGAGAGATTCTGAAAGGAATCAATAGTGCGCAGGATAGTAGGATAAGGAACCATAACAATGTACAATTAAATAGATGTGGCAGTTGTGAAGGTAATTTTTGTTTGTCACCTTTCTGTGCATGGTCTTTCATAACCAAAGTGTAGTTAAAAAAAGAAAGGAAAGAAACTTTAACTTAACAAAGCACCGGGAGTACATTCCAATTCAGATTCTCCAGATTATTTTTACATTCAACAATATTAGCCCAGAATGCGTCACTTGCAATGAGATGGAATATCTGTGAATTCATATCAAAAAACTTGTAAAATAACAATAATTTTTTCAGTTTATTTTTACTTCTATTTTCATAGTAACACTGCGCAATACTCAGTATTAACATATTAAAAAATAGTTTGAGTCATAAGAGTGGTATGTTATGCAGGGCTAAGCATCTAATATTAGCAAGACTGTACAGTGGGACTCCGTTAATACAGTCACCAATGAGTCAAAAAAGTTTGGCCGTATTAACGGGGTGGCCATATTATTAGTGCAGGCTCAAATTTCACGACTTGAGGGCCCTATAATGACAAATACACTGCAAGTCGACTTCGCATTTCTTGAACAACTGTTGTCATTAATAAACAACCGGAATGTATAGATATCGTGGACAGTAATTGAAAAAACTACTTAAAATTTTCCTTCAGTATATAAAACACTTCTAAAATTCGGCTAAAAAATTGCAACAAGTGCACTTTATGTGTACTGTAGTCTAAAAACAGTACAAGAACAGGCTCAGAGAACTAGGTCGATAAAATTAACTTGTCACAAGCAATTTAGAAAATTTAAAAAAATTTTTAAATTTCGAACAAGTTGCCTTATTAACGAGGTGAAATTATAAGAGATTCCATTGTTTGGGATTTCAAAACGTGGCCATTGGCCATATTAACAGGTGACCACATTAACGGGGGTTTTTATGAGGAAATGTATAGCCCGCGAAAAAGTGGCCGCAATAACGAGGTGACCGTGTTACTAAGGTAGCCATAAGGCAGGGTTCCACTGTAATAAGGAAGGATGGAGGTTACACAAACTGTTTAAAATACATTCATGTAATTATTTCCACCCTTTCTTATGACAGAGTGAGAAAACAGCTAACATTTGACCAGGCCACAACTGGTTTCCCGGCAAAATGACGTCTGGGAAATGAGGACAGAAATTCCATACTGGTGACCTTTCACTACCCAGATCTGGGTAGTAGGTCTGATTGGCTGAAAGTTTGCTTCAACCAATCAAAAAGCACTACCAGATCTGGGTATTGACATGTCATCAGTATGGAATTTCTGCACTCATTTCACAGACATCATTTTGCGATGAAACCAGTGATTAGTGGCGTCGTGAAATGTCCCCCATTTGCCCAGGCTACTTTCTAACTATTCAACATTATTTTCTTGAAAACCTAAACTAAGTGCGTACATGTAGTAGCTCTACAGGCAGTCATTTGGTGCCAACACAGTTTTGAACACTCAGTTAATAAGCAAAAACATTACTCTGGTCTGAACTCTGATGGATTTCCCCCAGTTTTCCACAAGTTAGATTACTAACCCCATACATGACATTACAAAAGCTTTACCCTGCAAGAGTCTCAATTTACCATCAAAATTCCTTCTGTACTGCCTTAAGTATTGGGAGTTACCTTTTTTGCTTAAAAATGTCTCAAAGTCATAATTTCACTAAACGGTGGTGACATACCTTATCACCAAAGTTGTCCAAACTGTTGGAAAAAAAAAGGGTCGACTTGGTAATGGCCTTAAGAACCATGTTAGGGGAATGGGATGGCATTCAGACCCTTTGTTGTCCTACAGTTAAAGGTCAGTGACATGACAAGAAGCCTAAATTTAACTGAAGACATTATTTTATTATATAAACACCAATGAAATACCAGGTGAGCTCTAATTCGCGCAAAAACTTGGTATCTTCACATGTGAAAATATCACCGTTGCTATGGCTACATAATAAATCGTGCCTTTCACACCAAAAAATTATGAAATGGTTTGGTAGTTCATTGGTGTTTATATAATAAATAGAATATTACATGGCCGCTTGGAGATACGAAATTTCTCTTCTCATGTTGAAAAAATAATTCACGAGTGAGTGCAACGAACAAGTGAAATATTTTTTCAACACAAGAAGAGAAATATCGCATCTCCACGCAGCGATGTAATATCTTCTATATATTATATTTTATTTTGTTAGCTTTGCCCCTAATGAGATAAAAAAACAGAGAGAGAGAATCAAAGAAAGACTATCGTCAACTCGTGGGTAAGTTGTTTAGAAAATAATCAATTAGTTATCACCTCTGGTTTTGCCACAGTGAATTTTAGGAAATGATAGAAATTCATATTATAAATATACTATCCTTGTTCTGGAAACACAATACTTTTCTTGCTGTTTATTGCACTTTAGTAACAGTTATTTAAGTATATATTTAAAAACAAAACAAAAAAAAAAGCAAAACAAATAAGCAAACAAGACAAAACAAAAAAGAAAAAAAAGGAGGAAGGGAAAAAGAAGGTCCTTAGCAGGACTTGAACCCTGTACCTTCGATTAGACCCGACCTCACATAGCCACTACGCCATTGAGGATGGTCACATGATTTGGCGAAAAGTCTCAAATTTAATGCCTTTTCTATGGAACTTCCGCCGGCAAACGACCGGGGCAAACGATCGAGCCATAAAAACAACTCGAAGCAATGGGATGAAATTAAGGCTAATTGAAACCAGGCTACTGACAAGTAAACGCATTTCATGGCAATGAAAGAACATATGCGATACAAAGCCGACACAACTCCTCCGCGAAGTAGGACGCAAAACATTAGCTGTGGTCACACTACAGACTTTTTACCTAGGTAAACACGACTTGTTGACAGTTTACCTAGGGAAACTTTATTTTTTAAGTGTGACCGATTTTTCCCTAGGTAACTTACCTCGGGGAAATTTTATCGTCTGGGTCTTGGATATGTCTCGAAAACAATAGAGTTTCCCTTGACAGCTACCCCAAAGCAATAGCTAGGGAAAAATGAAATACCGAGGTTGCTAGCCAATAGACGCTCGTCGGCGAAGGTCTTGATGACAGAACCGGACATAGATCAAGCTGTGAAAGAAATTTTGGGAGCACAAGTCGTCTACGTCTTCGCCTTTCTTCACCTTGCACGTTGAATTAGCGTAAGAAATAACACCGAGATAAAAGAAAAAAACGTCTCTTTGATCAGCTAGATCCCTGCGCATTTTGCCTTCTTGAATTTACGCTCCAAAAAATTTAACGGGCGTGAAAATATTGGGAGCCGATATCAGTAGTGTGACCTTCCCAGAATTTTTACCTAGGTAAAACAAAACCCGAGATGAATTTACCTAGGTAGATTTTTGATGAATTTGCCCTAGGTAAAAAGGGTTTACCTAGGTAAAAGTCTGTAGTGTGACCACAGCTATTAGCTTATGTTTTCTTATCTCGATTTCCGCTGTTATTTTAAAAAGGTAATGCTCAAACTCACATCCATTTCCCCCCGTGATCTCGGGGAGTCCTTAAGAAGAAGAAGAAGTGCCTTTATTTACCATACATTTCACTAGTCCGTATTTTATAGTCCGTATTTTATACCCAGTCCGCAGTCCGTAGTCCGTAGTCCGTGTTTTATACTGACCGCCATAAATTCATTCATATACATAACCTACTACAGTACTACAAGGTAGGAGATCAAGCCAGCGTCGAAGTTAAAGGAGTCGAAGAGCAAATGCTCATCTTCTTGTCAAGTTTAATGCCTGGACGGGTCAAAGGCTTTTGAATCGTACTAATTTGAAAGATTCCTGCCTGTCTTAAATTTGGTAAGACCTCTATCCTAACCGTGCTGTAGCGCACGATGCACGCTCGCAGCGAGGAATTTGATGCTACCGAACTTCGGCGAGCGCGTCCTTCTTTGGAAACGATAGATCTTCGCGCTCTCGAGTTCGGACCCGATTAATTACGAAGTGCGTCTACTACGAGTGAGTGAGTGACTCATTTGCATATCTCAGTCCCTGCAATAACTCGTGGTACGCTCGCGCGTACCCACGAGTTAAAAAAATAAAGGATAATAAAATTAATATGCACTAAAAACAAAGAAGAATAACTGTTTAGTTAGGTAGGAATAACACAAAAGCAGTAAGCCAATTAAGGTGGTCCCATATGTAAAAAAAAAAAAAAACAAACAAACAAACAAGACAGTAAAGCTATATAAGACTATTAAAAAATACAACGAAAATAGACAGAAACATTGTGTTAAGCATTACAATTAAGCCCAGCTTAAAAGGAGATTTGCACTGTGATTTCTAAACTGTTCAAAGACAACACTCACCACCTGATGAGTAAAAAATATTCCACTAGTGATGTTGGGACTAAAAAGAGACCTCACAGGGAAGCCAACTGTTTATATTAGTGACAAAAGTGTCCTTAATTAAGTGGGGCAATAGTTGAAGTTGTATGTAAGATTTTGGCAGATATGTGTGAAAATGCATAAAAAAGTTCCAACATTTTGTAGACTAAAAGGGGAAGAGGATTATGGTGCCACTCTGTTGAAAGAGATGGTGCTGTTTGCACCTAAAACTGCAGTAGTTGGTTTAAGACACTTTAAACATGGAGTAAATTATACTAGTACATGCCAACAGGTCAAGTTTGAGAGTTATAATGAGGTTAATATACTTATTTAGTAAAATCCAACTAGTGGTCTATTATCAATGCTGCATTCTGATTGGTTGAGCTACTAATAGACTATATGTTATAACCCACTAGTAGCAAAAAGTGCCGGCTTTGAACACAAAAACAGTGGTGGCTGAATCGCATTTTGCTAGCAGCTAAAGTTGTTTGTCTCGATATTTTTGACCAACTAGTTGGATTTTACTGAAACAACTATTCCTCTCGCCCTCATGGCCTCTGATTCAACAGCCCATTCGGCCTTCGGCCTCATGGGCTATTGACTCAGAGCCCACTCAGGTTCGAGGAATAATTGTTAATTAACTTAGTTAACGACCAGGAGCTAGGAGCTAAAAAGTTGGCTTGGAGTTAGCGTGGTGTTGGCTTGGCATTTGTGTTTGTTAGTGTTTTATTGGCATGCTAATTGGTGAGCTGGCAGTTATCCTATGTTCTGAAGGGCAATTAGCGGTGCCCTAGGGGTCAGTGGTTTCCTGTTGCACGTTAATGTGTGCTTGTAGTCTTACAGTGCGTAGTGTTCAGGGTGTCTTGCTGCGTGTTGCTCAGTTTAGTGTTTTTTCCCCGCCCTCCTCACCCCTTACTATTATCATTACTATTATTATTGTCCTTATATCTCCACTGAACCCTCTGTTCAGTGTGACGAGTGCTTGGGCTGGGGCTGGGTGTGGCGGGTGGGGCTAGTGGCTGGGTTGCAGGTAGGGCACGCTTTTGGGGTGTTCTTGCTACTTGGGTTACGGGTCAGCATTTCCAGCCCCCCAGGTTCTCAGGCACCCAACCTCCATGTGCGACTCAGGCGTTAATAATACAGGGACAATGGATCTTAACACTAAAAAAAGAACTAATACACCTTATTACAAACAATGTGACGTTTTGCAATGTTATGTCATGTTACGTTTGTTGAGCATGAACAATGAACAATAGTTCAGTGTCAGCTGACTTAGTCTCTGTTTTGTAATCAATCTTCATACTCCCCCCGAGTCCCCCATGGGTTTCGGAATAGAGACGTATGACCTTTCAGACTACCCACCAGTCAGCAGTGTTCAGTATTAAAGAACACCAGAGGAAAAAAAGAAAAAGTCAAACAGTCAACTAAAAAAACAAATTAGAAACATTACAAGTAACACAAAATACAGTCATTTTAAGTGAGACAGCTCATGGACGCTGCAATAGGAACCAAAAAGTCTTACCGGTATATTTGTTCGTGAAGGAATAAAAAATAAGTAGAAAGTATTTGAATTTCCGGTGATATAGCAATGAACCTGATTTTTCATTAAAAAAATGAGTTCATTTTTTGGAGTTCATTCAATTAATGAACGCAGAAAGGCCACACAGAATATTACAACTTACTTTATTATTATTTCATAGTGTATATATATAGTGTATGCTTGATTACAATATAATCCTCTACTGTTAATCTAAGCACCTGAACTGACCAGCCAAAGAATAGCATGGACTTTATAAAAGCTTTAAAATAGTAACTACCAACCCCCTCCCTCCTACACAGACAGGCTGATCATTTTAAACAATGTAATGGCAGTCAAGGGATGTTGTTTTGTTTGTTATTAGTGTTTTGATAGTAACATCTAAAAATTAAAGTCAGTGTCAAAACATTTACAAACAAGGGCTCAACATTTTGATGATATTAATAAAAGAATATGATAATTATTTTCATATTTGTTTAACCTTGGGCCACTATTAATCTCTCATTATAAATTTATACTTGTATACCGATATGAGTTTGATCCAATTTGAGGAGCTAACAATGTCTTAAACACATGAAAAAAATGATATGTCCAATCAGAATAATTGTGAATGATTGTATTTTCATGTCTATAGGAAAGATTATACATCCAATCAAAAGCCACAGTGGTGCATTAGTTTCACGCCAAGTTTCCAGCCTTTTAAGCGTGCTTGCAGCCCCCTTTGCTTTGTAAGTTGCTTTACAGTCAATTCAACCCGGAAATTTATTGAGTCTGGGATGTAAAGGAGAGTCTTTCTTAAAGAAAACAAATGAGAAACAGTCCAGAAATTGGAATAGAATAGCTTTGTAAAGTGGAACCTCGATATAACGAACCTCTATACAACAAAGTCCTCGATATAACGAACGATTTTCTTTACCCCAGTAATAGTAAAATATATGGAAAAGAACCTCGATATAACAAAACCTTGTTATAGCGAACAAAAAGTGCCAATCCCTTGACCGTTTGTTATATCGAGGTTCCACTGTATAATGTATTTCATAGTCACTGATGATAAAAAAACTGTAGAACAACAAGTAGAATGGAAAAATATATCAGCTTGTGTTGTACTTTTAATAGGAGCTATTTTGTCCCCTGTTTTTAGATTGATTGTGGAATGTACTAGTAATTAAATTCAAGAGCAAAAGGATAAAAGAGACATATAGTCACTGGAAAGTCAAGCAAAATTACCAAGGGAAGCAACAAACTCCATAGTTCCGAGATAAAAACTGAACGAATGATCACTGCAATGTTGTTTAAAATATTTCTACATGTACACGTAGAGCCAACTGGCTCTCTAACAGTGTGGTAGCTTCTATTAAAACTTAACCTAGGATTAAATGCAGATCTTTTATTTTGGTATCTGTGACCTGATCCTCCAATAATAAGCCTAAAAGTGTTCAGCGTGCAAAGAAAGTACTGTCCGATAGCCCGGGGCTAGTGGATTTTGCTATCGGGCAGTGAATTGTGTTTTTAACTTGCCCGACAGGCAAGTGATGTTTTATGAGGAATTTGAATAACAGAAGAACAAAACGTTTTTGGGGCTAGTTGAAATGACGTCTGGGCTAGTAAATGCTAGCTTCAGCTTGCCCGAATGACAAGCTGTAAAAATGATTTTCTTTGCACCCTGAGTGTTGCTGATTGGTTGAAGCACATTTTCAGCCTATCAGACATACTACTCAGATCTGGGTAGTGATGCGTCATGACATGTCATCAGTATGGAATTTCTGCACTCGTTTCTCAGACTTCACTTAGTGAGTAAACCACTGGTGGCACCATGAAATGTTGACTGTTTACTCAGGCTATGTAAAAGAGTGCCATAAGAGTTTGTCACGTAAATTGGGCTTTAAATTATACAACAGGGCCCAGTTGTTCAGAGGCCGATTAGCGCTTAACCCGGGTTTCTTTTTCTTGTGTTCAACTGCATTTTCTCTGATAATTTTCTGTGCTATTTCTTCCAATCATCAACTTGTAGACAAACAGAATAAAACTGAAATGCTTTTTAAGCTTTCAAATCTGAATTCAAATCACACACTAACCCTGGGTTATCTTAACCCAGCTTTGAACAACTTGGCCCAGGGATTCCTTGGTTTACCCCAAGCCGGAAGCCATGAATGACTCATCACTAATTTAATCCCAAAATGGTTGTAATTGCCACAGTTATTAAAGTACCATAATAAAAGTACGAAAATAAAAGGTTTCAGTGCAAGAGTGTTTTGGGCATTCCCTCTCGGTTGGAAGGTGGAATGCTTTAATAACTGTAGTACAATCAAATGGCCCAAACGTTCAGCACAAAATTATAAGCTTATTTAGCAACCTCGAACAATGTATTATCCAAATTTTTCGCCTCGATAGACTAAGGGAGACTACCACGCTCCTACTGAATAATCTTGCCGAGTATACACATGTTTTTCTTAGTGGTTTTCTTCTTTAGATGCATGCACGAGTCAGATCAACGAGGAAAGAACTGCTACTAGTACTTGCCTGAGTCACTGATGAATGCATCATTGAGTATGTTTCGTACTTGTAATTTTGTGTTGTTAGGCAAGATTGTAAATTTACCTTACACGGCTAGAGCTATCTAAAAGAAAGATCTTACCTTACAATGCAGGAAATCTTCAATAAAATGGAGCAAAACCAACTGCAACGAACGAAGAATGTGGGAAAGTTCCTCGACGCGACAGAAACACTTTCGATTTCAGCCGGAAGCATTAGCAGCAGAGCCGAAATGAGTTGTGGGACAGCACCCACTGGTGGATAGACTAATGCACCTATCAATGTAAAGCCGGCGGGGGGGTGAGGGGCGGGGCATGGGGTGGGGATTTGATTGTCCTTGTTGTCCCTGGGGTAGGGCATTTGACTGATCTTGTTCTCCGGGGGGAGGGGATATTTGAATCTTTCTTCGCCCGACGTGGAGATATTTGACTGCCGACTCGGACGAAAAAGACTGAGACCGAACATATGTTTCCCGCTTCCACGCTTCACGTATGCGCCATACGGTTTGAAAAGATCAGGAAGTCATGGAGGCCAATGAGAACAAGCGAAGGCTGAGTGGATTTCACTGTTTTGTCTTCAAATTTCGTTTGTTTTAGCGTGTTTTTGATCAATTGAACCTCTTAAAATACTGTGGTATCAAAGTAAACGGAAATAAAGAGAAACCAAGTCGATTTTTTCAAGTACAATTGATTAGTGTATGGCTCATTCGCTACAATCACTGTAAACTTATAAAACTGACGTTCTTTGTACCCTTTACTAAGAACGGTATATTTAGACTTACAAAATGTGCACTTTCTCCTAAAGGTTTATGTATTCTACGCAGTGTAACACGGATTAAGGTTAAAATGTATAATTGCAGCTGTAACAGGAACATGTATCTTTGGTGATGCAGCAACGTTTATAAAAGATTGCAGTGTTTTATTTCGAGATATTTTTATTGCGCCTTTCTTAGGTTCTGCCTTGGGATTGACAGCAATGTGCAGCCTGGGGTTTTGTTTTGTTTTTTTTTTTTTGAAAATAAATTGACCTCGCTCCCAATGTGTGGCTTCATAGCTCAGTTGATAGAGCAACGCACCGGTGACGCGGAGGTCACGGGTTCGAATCTCGTTGAAGCCCTGATTTTTTTCAGGCTTCTTCTTTCCAATTGCTTAAATTGGAAAATTTACTGCGATGATCATTCTTCACTTTCATCTACAACCGCAGTTCCAAAAAAAAAAAAATGAAATATTTCATATATACTTCACATCATTTCACTCCTCACGGGAGATATGAACTCAATAAATTGACCTCGCTCCCAATGTGTGGCTTCATAGCCCAGTTGATAGAGCAACGCACCGGTGACGCGGAGGTCACGGGTTCGAATCTCGTTGAAGCCCTGATTTTTTCAGGCTTCTTCTTTCCAATTGCTTAAATTGGAAAATTTACTGCGATGATCATTCTTCACTTTCATCTACAACCGCAGTTCAAAAAAAAAAAAAATGAAATATTTCATATATACTTCACATCATTATTCTGATTAAGTAAAGAAATAAGGAAAATGTTAAAGAAACAATATTCAAGCACCTGGAAATTCCGCTGTGCATTGCTTCCCCCGCGTTTTCTCTTAGAGTTATTTGTTTCTGTTAGTCTTATCCTTTTTCTTTTGCATTTGCTCCGTCTCGTAGTTCATTTGTCATTTTGTCTTAATGTTTGCTAATTCATGCACCCATAGACTGTTCAAGGCTCCGAGTTCGTCGTGTTCTCAAAATTGAGAAAGTGCTAACACGAAAATGAGAGGAAACTGGAGAGAGAAAGGGCTGCGCTAATGAATACTGTCCATTATTCACCCAGCAAGACTCACATTCCATATCTTTTGTATTGTTGTCATTGGCCCTGTTTATGTGCTTTCCCGGGTTGAGGGGTTACCGACCTAACCGCTGACTTACCATGGGCGAGTCAACATTTCATGAATTTCCTTACATAACGAGACGAACCGCATTACAAACAAAACGTAGATGAGCGCCGCCCTCATTCACACTTACAACCGGATCCCGGACAGTGGCGCCAGAAACCAAACATTGGAAGCATGAATTGGTACTCCTCCATTGGGGAGATGTGGGTCAATTGCCATTTTGTCTCCTGGGAAGAGGTAACGACTCTCAGGAATCCAGCTCAAAGAATCGGGAATCCCACTAATAATTGGAATCCGGAATCCAAGTCTCACTGATAAGGAATCCAGGATCCAGTACCTAGAGTCCAGATCCCATAGCGTAGAATCCAGAATCCAAAAATGTCTTGTATTAACTTGGGGCGAAACGACACAACGCAACAACTTTCGGTTAAATACTAGAACAAAGATCATCATCATCAACAACAACAACAGCTTTATTTAATAAATAACGAGTAGTATAACGAGTTCTCGCATAGAACAGTTCTGTACGTAGTTAAACAAGGCCGGTAGATAGTGTAACAGGAAGCGTTCAAAAGTTACCGCTAGATAACAAAGTCTACACGGGATGAGGTTAAATCTATGTAGTTGCACAGTAGCTAGTCTCATAAAAATCAAAGTTCTTTTCTAAATGCAAAAATCCAAACAATGCTAAAATTAGTCGGAGTTGAGCCATTTACAAATTTTTACAGATTTTATTGTTTTCGCACTATTTAGATATTGTTTACATTGGAATTTTAATTTGTATAAGTACCTTACGGAACAATGTCAGAAAGAAAGATAACAAGAAATTAAAGGATAAAGACGTGCGCAGTGACCAAAGTAGCTAATGCTTCCGGGTTGGTCACTGCCACGTTAAGCTAGCTGACATACACAATAAGCGTAGTGAAAAATAATTATACAAAGAGAGAAAAGGTGCTAAAGTAACAATATTGACGTGTATTAAACAAAAAATAAAAATAAAACAAAGAACAAAGCAACGAAAAACAAAGCAACAAAACCTGGCTAAAAGTCGTTAAACTAAAGTAAGTTAAATCAGTATATGTTCCAGCAAAAAAAGATTGCGAATTAAGCAGATATAACTTGAAGTGTTTAGGGAAGCGGTAGTAACATAGTTTTTTAAACTCCAGTGGAATAGTCTCCCATATTTTCGACGCAATGAAAGAAAAAGTAGAAGCTCCATAGTTATTATTTATTTGTGGCCTATGGAAGTTAAGGTTAAAAACAAATCTATTATAATTAATGAATACGGCAGTCGGAAGCTAGAGGTAGAGTTCCCGAGAATATTGTTGGGATGCCTGTTGGATCGTTAATGATGTTATGCGCAAAGAGTGCTACTTTAAGTTTGAGAATGTTATCAAATTTGAGGATATCCAATAAATTATAGTAAGACGTAGCATTCTCTCTACTGTGTGCAAAGAAAATTAATCGAATGCATTTATTTTCCTTAGTCCTGATCCTATTCAGCCTAGTTTTGCAAGCACTTTCCCAGCTAGTGATAGCATAGGTTAAATATGGATAGGTGAAAGAGTAATACAGTTGTTTCATTGTATGCAGATTTACATGGTATCTTAATTTGGTAATAATTCCTATATATTTTTTGCTAATTTATTGTTAATATGCTTAATCTGAGGTCCCCAGTGTACGTGTTGATCTGTATACACACCCAGATACTTTTTTTGGCTTTTGAACTTGATGTTATTTACATTTTTACCTCCACTTAACCTTAAGGATGAGACTAGGATGTAATTTTTTTTGAAAAGTTTATAAATAATTTGTTAATGGCACAGTACTTAACTACTGACCTAAATTTTTCATTCATGACGGACTCAAGGTTATGCAGATTATTACCTGCATAAAACATATTAGTGTCATCGGCAAAAATTAGGAAGGATAGTTTGCTTGAACTTTGAGCAGAAATAACAATGGACCCAAAGATGACCCTTGAGGTATACCGTAGATAATGTCTGACTGCTAGATATAGTGTCACCAATTTTGACAGCCTGATTACGATTGTATAAGTAGTTTTCAAACCATCTGACGGGATTTCCACGTATAGCATATCTATAGAGTTTTGATAACACAATATCATGGTGAACTGTGCCAAATTCCTTTGAAAAGTCAAGAAAAAGACCATAGGTGACCAATTTTTTATCCATAGCCTTCTTAAGTGAGTCAGTAATTTCTAAGATGGCCTGCTCAATGGAGTATCCCTTCCTAAATCCAAATTGATACTTATACAAAATGCTATATTTTTCAAGGAAGTTGTATAGTTGGTTATAAATTAACTTTTCAAAAACCTTGCGAAAAGATGAGAGAGTTGAAATAGGCCTATAGTTGGTAGGGTTAGTTGCATCACCACTTTTAATTTGTACACTGGAGTAGCCAGTGAAACTTTTAATATATTTGGAACTATACCAGTTTCAATCGATTGATTATAAATTTGCGTGAATGGAGCACTGAGATAATGGCTCAGCCGGTATTTTTATTAGTTCGTTAGGTATGTCACTTTATGATTTGTTTGTTTCTAGGTTTTTGAACAAGTTAGAAACCTGAGCTTCTGTGACATTTTCTATAACAAAACTGTTAATTCAGGGGCACCCAACGTCAATTTTCGGAAAATATCTGTTCGGAAGACGATTTGAGATCTAGAATTTTCGGAACATTTCTTGCTTGCCTGCCTCTCCTAGGATTTTCGAACATCTAAAAAATGGTATTATTGCCCATTTTTAACGAATTTTTACCCTAAAAAGGTCACCTAGAATTTTCGGGAGCCTTTTTTCTGGCTGAAATTTTCGAAAAGGTAAATTTTGGTCCCTGTAATTTTCGGATCACTAGACTTTCAGCTAGGAAATCCGAACAGACGAAAAATTTCTAGGGGATAAAAATATGCCTAAATCTACCGTTTAAATACTAAAATAAGTTTAACAATCCTATGTTTAAGTGGTTTTGAACTATATTCTCGTTAGGTGCCCCTCTTAATTGAAGATGACGAGATATATTGTGAGGATTTTCATTGCTTTTGTCAGTTTTACCGGCCAAGTTTGGGCCTTCATTAATAAAATGTTTATTAAACTGATCTGCAATATCTTCATTATTGGTATATATCTTGTTATTCCTAGCTATTCTTAGGGGAGTAGTCTGGCTTTTTGTTTTTCTCTTTATCAGTTGTTGATTCCAAGACAGTTTTCTTTATGGTGCATGTTTTTCAACAATCAATTTAATTGCATCAATAGCGCGAGCTGTTACTTCATGCAAATCACTGCATTGTTCAGTTATCGCATTCCAGTCAATTGTATGAATATCATGGAGGTATGATTCTTTGTTAAAGGGACTGGTTCACGATAATGCGCATGTGTGAGTTCTGACAGTAGCTGATTGTTTTTAAACCAAAAACACACAACGTATGAGTATAAGGATTATCCTTAATTGAGCATAAATTTCAATTGCTAATCAGCAAATGAACAAATTCATTCGCGTTGCATCGGGTCAGTGTTCCGCAAAACAAATGTTATCGAGTAGAACACATAAAGAAATTAGATTATAAACAGAATATTCAGGCAATAATTTATTTTAGAAACATCAATTCTTAAACATATACGATCGTAAAGCAAAGATACAAGGAACATTTCAAGTGTACCAAAATCAAATCAAAGTTGAACGAACTCATGCCTTTAACCAGTTTCCAATTGTCGTGTACTCTTTTCGTAAGCCACACACTACTCCTAGAACCATACCAGATCGATCAGCTAAGCTTCTCTATCTCCAAAGACTCTTGAGAACGTCCTGTTGCCGGACGGCCACGATGCTCTTCCGAACCTCCATGATCAAAACATTATTTTTTGCGTCTTCTTAAAACGTAACCAGTCAAACAACACAACCACACGTTAATCACCACTACCGAAGTATAACTAGGCCAGCCAAAGCGACGGATGTCGGAATAAAACGAAGCATTTTCAATTATTGTACCAGTAATGACGATTTCGAATTTAGTGTTGACCCAACAAATTTATTCTGAAGAGACAAACGGCGCATGCACATAACCGTGATCGCGTCCCTTTAAATTTACTGTAGTCTCTAAGGGCCTGTTTTACATGGAGGTGGGGTACCCCAGATAGGTGAGGTAACCCGCTTAGGTGGGGTAACCCTCCTGTCCATATATTCTCTCATTTTAATGTGATCACGTTTACATGTTAGGTGGGGTAACCCGCCCCATGTTACCTCACCTACCTGGGGTCCCCCACCTTCATGTAAACAGGCTCTAAAATACGTATTTTGTCTATTTTGCTTTTTGAGAGGTGTGTCAACCATAAAAAAGACTGGCAAATGGTCCGAGATATCAACGGTGACAATCCCAGATGTCAATCTGTTAACATCGTTGGTATAGATAAGATCTATCAGTGTCACTGTATGATTAGTGATTCTAGTAGGTTTAGTTATTACGGTAAAAGATCAAGGGAGTAGATCATATCAAGGTATATCTTTGTTTGCTGGAGTGAATGATACTTTAAAAGGTCAATATGAATATCACCCATAATATACATATCGTATTTGCTTGTATTAAATTTGTTTTAGAATTCATCAAATGTAAGCGTAAATTCTTCCACATTTGCAGGCGGGTGTTTGTAGATATAGCCAATCATAATGTGCTTTCTGTTGTTGTTCGGGTCAATTTCAACCCAACAGGACTCAACTAATGGTGGATCTATCTTTAAATCAGGTCTTGGAATGGCTTTGTTAACATAAAGAGCTGCACCTCCTGCACGTATTGGTGAATTAGGATGAAAAAAATATATACTTAGGTATATCAAGATTAGAGAAAGAATTGGAACTCAGTCTAGTTTCTGTTATAGCTACAATGCCAGGTCTTGGGTCCAAGGAACATAACACGTCATTTGATAGGGTCAGATTTTTCGTTAAACTTCTTATATTGCAGTGGAAAAGGGAAATACCTTTACCCTGGGCGGTATTGAATATATTATTCAGTTTTGATACAATATAGTACTCAGACTGTGGATTAATAAACATTCTCAATTCAAACTCATTATTATAACATAGCGCGCGTGCTTGCCCTATATAACTCCTATTGAGCCGCTATGAACAAAATCTTTATTTACGCACGCCCGTGCGTAAATAAGATGACGTGAGCATTTTTTTTTTTACCTGGGTGCAAAGTTGTCGTCTTTTAAGCTGTAGTACCCTTTTCCTTCTCTTTAGAATATGGAAGAAACCAGCCAAGAACTGCCCAATTTTTCTATCGGCATAGACCTTTTAGGTCCTGATCCAACAAGCAGCAAAAATAAAGCCGAATTAAAATAAAAAATCTCGCAAGTTGCGCGCCGTTCGCAAATTTGTCGAAGGCCAGCTGCAGCAAATTTTGGCCGAAAGACATTCACTGGGAACAGAACAGACACCAACTGGTCATCAACAACATTTAAAGGCAAAATTTCCGTTTTTATTGCTGTTTTTAAATTTGTTATGCACTTTTGTTATCTCCGGACAATCCGACTGAAGCAGGAAAATTTCTATCGCAATAACAACACAAATTACACAAGAAGACATAAATTTATTACTCACAAAAACAACTGCTGCCAGGTCTCCTCAAGAAGCCGTAATGACCAGCCAATGTTCGTAAATGAATATAAGTTTAAAGAAGGATGACAGTCGTCTTCACTAAAAACATGTTTTCTGGATTTCGCCCAGCAAAACGTAAACATCTTTTCAGCAAATCCAAATCATACTCCACGACTTCTTATGAACATGTTAGTTTTAACTTTGGGTGAACTTTAAGACTCTTTTACCTTTGTTTCTGCTTAGTTTCCATTGATCGTTAACGAATAAAGAAGCAAATTTTCTTTCTCACTTTTACAGAAAGGATATTTTCATTCAAACTAGACGATTGTGGCGTGTTCATAATCAGCCAATAGAACCGTTTGTTATTGTGTCACATGTTAAGAGAATTTTGCAGTTAATCAAAAAGCAAGCATTTTTGTGAGCTATGTTATAAAAGAATTTGCTCATGCTTTTAGCTGTGCGTATATCGAGTTATGGATGCACTTGGGAAGTTTGGAGAGCACTCAAGAAGCTAGAGTTGCACTCGGCTATCGCCTCGTGCAACTCTTACGCATCTTTCGTCCTCTCCAAACTTCCCGCGTGCATCCATAACTCGATATACGCACGCTAAGCATGAACAAATTCTTAAATAATTCATGACGTAAGCCAACCAGAGCGCCCCATTCGAGTCAGGTGGATGACTTTGAAACTCAATGAAACATCAGTTGAAAATCACTAGTGTTTTATCACGTTTTTATCCCTAGTGTTTCATCACGTTTTCATCACTAGTGATAAAATTGTTTTATAACATAGCGCGCGTGCTTGCCCTATATAAGTCCTATTAAGCCGCTATGAACAAAATCTTTATTTACGCACGCCCGTGCGTAAATAAGATGACGTGAGTATTTCTTTTTACTTGGCTGGAAAGTTCTCGTCTTTTAAGCTGCAGTGCACTTTTCCTTCTCTTTAAAATATGGAAGAAACCAGCGAAGAACTGCCCAATTTTTCTATCGGCATTGACCTTTTAGGTCCTGATCCAACAAGAAGCAAAAATAAAGCCGAATTAAAAAAAACACGCAAGTTGCACGTTTAGCAAATTTGTCGAAGACCAGCTGCAGCAAATTTTGGCCGAAAGACATTCACTGGGAACAGAACAGACACCAACTGGTCATCAACAACATTTAAAGGCAAATTTCCGTTTTTATTGTTGTTTTTAAATTTGTTATGCACTTTGTTATCTCCGGACAATCCGACTGAAGCAGAAAAATTTCTCTCGCAATAACAACACAAATGTACACAAGAAGACATAAATTTATTACTCACAAAAACAACTGCTGCCAGGTCTTCTCAAGAAGCCGTAATGACCAGCCAATGTTCGCCGGTAAATGAATATAAGTTTAAAAAAGGATAACAGTCGTCTTCGCTAAAAACATGTTTTCTGGATTTCGCCCAGCAAAACGTAAACATCTTTTCAGCAAATCCAAACCATACTCCACGACTTCTTACGAACATGTTAGTTTTAACTTTAGGTGAACTTTAAGACTCTTTTACCTTTGTTTCTGCTTTGTTTCCATTGATCGTTAACGAATAAAGAAGCAAATTTTCTTTCTCACTTTTGCAGAAAGAATATTTTCATACAAACTAGACGATTGTGGCGTGTTCGTAATCAGCCAATAGAACCGTTTGTTATTGTGTCGCGCGTTACGAGAATTTTGCAGTTAATCAAAAAGCAAGCATTTTTGTGAGCTATGTTATAATTAAGAATTTGTTCATGCTTAGCGTGCGTCAGTTTTCTTTTTGTTAGTTCAATAACGACACAGCAGTTCAATAAGTACACAACAGATCAATAACCACACCCGTAGTTCAATGACTACACATCAATTCATTGAGCGTATAGCCACAAATACGTTAGTTATTTTTTAATAAGAATGCATAGCATTAAGTAAGTGGTAAATACTCATTTAGCTATGGTACGAAAACCAAATAGATAAATAGCTATGTTACACTGTTATTAAGTTCTAGTGAGCTCACTAATATAGACGGGAACATAGACTGATGTTATTTTAAAAAAATTTTAGTCCGCTCAGAAGGTCTGTCAATCTCACCAGGGGCACAGTGAACAGACCTGGAAAGAGAGTCAGCGCCGAAAGGGTAGAGCCAACTTGGTCCGGAGAAAACTTCAACTAAATAACAGTTTTCCTTTTTGTTAGTTCAATAGCGACACTTCAGTTCAATAAGTACACAACTGGCCCCAGTTGTTCAAAAGGTGGATAGCGCTATCCATCGGATAAATCACTATCCAGTGGATAACGCAATTGGTTTTTGTAATACTTATCCACTGGATAGTGATTTATCTTGTGGATAGCGCTATCCACTCGCTATCCAGCTTTTGAACAACTGGGGCCAGATCAATAACCACACCAGTAGTTCAATGACTACACATCAGTTCATTGAGCGTAAACTACATGCAGCTGCGGGAAGAATAGCCACAAATACGTTAGTTATTTTTTAATAAGAATTCATAGCATTAAGTAAGTGGTAAGTACTCATTTAGCTATGGTACGAGAACTAAATAGATAAATAGCTATGTTACACTGTTATTAGCGCAGCGGAGCACCATGGGTAACAAAATTTGGTAAACTATCCATCCGAGAAAATTTGGTTATGACGTAGCGTACGCCCACCCGTACACACACTTCATGTACGCCGATGTCAAATGTCCCAATAGATCTTGCACAACTTGACTAGCCTTTCAGTTTTGTAAGCCATCCGTATGAGTACGAATAGATTGACAGCCGTCAAAATCAGACATCCGCTGACAATGATCACATGACCATCTCGCGGGCTCAGATGAAAGACCAGTCGTTTTCAACATAAAAACGAAACTACCCCGGGCAGGGCTGTCAGTAGGCTGACAGTCGTTTAAATTTATATTGGGAAGCCAAATTAAAGTCAATTGACAGCTGTCAAAATGGAGTATGTGCAGACCACTTTCAGAAAACTAATAACGTGGGCTCAGGTTCGCTCAGGTACGCGATCTGGCATTTTCCACTACAACCAGGACGGATATGTCTTACTCACAGTGTTAATTCGAATATTCGCCTTTATAATGAAGGTTAATTGACAGCAGTCAAACTAGAGTATACGCTGACCATCATTACCTGACTGTATCGCCGGCTCATTTTTGTATCCACTGAGGTCACGTAGTTTTAAAAGTTTTCCGCTTACATTTTATTTGATCACGGGCTCAATTCGAAGCCCCATAGCTTAGAAAATCTATCCATCCTAGAAAATTCGGCAATCACGTGACCGTACACCGACACCCGACCTTCCGTCCGTCCGCACCACAGGCATGCCAATGTTTAATCCCACACTTTCTAGCTAGTTTGGGAGCCTGCAACCTGATATTGTACATCCATGTTTTGATTAATTGACAGCTGTCAAAATAGTGTTTCTGCTGACCAGTATTGCCTGACCGTTTCGCCGGCTCAGGTATCGACCCACCGAGTTCAAGTGTTTTTTGAAGTTATCTGCTGACAAGTTGCTACTTTTCAAATGATCATAGGCTCAAGTTCAATTTTTTTGAAATGCATATGAAATAAGTCGTGTTTATGAGTAGTCTGCTACACAGCCGTTTTTAGTGTCGTCACGCAACGCTCCTCGTTGCGTGACGACACTAAAAACGGCTGTGTAGCAGACTAGTTCATGAGCCGCACTTTTACATTGTAAAATTTTGATTTCGAACTGACCTCGGACGCGAAAATTCAACCGGCTTTTTAATACATGCAGGGAAGGCAATCGCTTTTGACTTTTCTCACTGTCACGCTTTGATCACGCTCTACGTCCAATTTTTATGTTCTGATTGGTCAAAGATTGACAGGTGAGTTCATGCGGAAAATTTATGCAGCGTCTGGAACAGGGGGAGGGGGGGAAGCTACTTCCCATACATTCTCTTAAATGAAATCCAAACGATGTTCTCACAACTTGCAAAGCGATCAGCAAGGTTCTTGCCAGCGGATTTGTGTACTGATCATGCGCATTACGTCAAAAACCATAAATCAACGGTCTTGAGAAGAAACAAAAGCATGGCGGTCGAAGGCGGGACTGTTTCTCACTATTATATTTTGGTAATTCGCAATTTTATTGATTTTATGCCGCTTTTCAGACATAGTGTGTGGTTTTCTTTTTCTGTTAAACAATTTCCCTCCTCAGAGTTTGGAATATGCAACATATAGCTCCGTATAGCTGATAACAATCGCCGAAGAGTTGAGCTATCGAGCAGTGTTTTGCTGCAAACCTTAGGAAAGTTAAAATCGCTTCAAGGTACAGAGCTTTCAGTAGTAATTGTGATTTGGTTTTTTAGGATCGTTTTGAATTTCAACGTTGGATTCAAGGTGCTGACTGATCGTGATAAACGAAGTGAAATGTTATGAAGTGTGGATGTTTATTCAGTTATGATATGCGGAGCTGTATTAAAGCTCATATTTATAAAGCTCTCTGAATATACTTGCTTCCGATAAATTTGACACTTTCTCCAGTAATTTTTATCAGCATCAAGTTATCATTGCCCAACAAAACGATGTAACCTATAAATCGATCGAGCGCGTTGTTGTTGGTTAAGATCTATTAAACACGGCTGCGTTTTAGTTTCCCCCGCAATTTCAGTACCGAAAGACAAATATGATATGCAAGAAAAACAAAGATACATGATATTTTTTTCAATTTTTTGAGCTTTTCCGATTTCCTCTGCGGGTTCGCTTCTTGCTTCTAAAAAGTCTAAAAATATTTACTGTGGAAAAAAGTGGTAGGTACTTCATGTAAGTGCAATTATCCGCTGACCACCACGCAGGGTGACCGCTTTGCAAGTTGTGAGAACATCGTTTCTCGGTGCCAGACCTCGTCTCTTCCCCCCTGGTCTGGAAAATTGCTTACTGATAGCTGAAGCTGACAGAGTTTTGTTTCATCTTGTGATGTTTTAAACTGCCTTTTTTCACTTGATGCACAAAATGAAATACAGCTGCTATCAAGATTGTTCTGTAATTCATGGCTGGTTTGTTTATTGCGCTTTTTGTTGACAAATGCACCGCTTGTCAAAGTCATTGGAAATCCGATTTCGGATGGCATCGTTTTCAAAAATGAGCTCACTCACTTGCCCTTACTTGAGGCGTAAGAGGGTTGAAAAGTCTCAAGCGATTCTGGAACACTATATCTGCCAACTTTTTCTGAGATGTAGGCGTGAGATTTTTATCCTGGGAGTGCTAGGATTTTTGAAAACGACACGATCATTTCCGAAGATTCCCGAAGACGTCCGAAGTCTGCCGAAGGCGAAGTTATCAAGAAAACGCTTATCCACAAAATCAGAGATCGCGAGGAAGGTATTGTCATTTATTCATTTTACACATGGTTTTCGTTCCTTACATGGGTCTGAGTTAACATATTTTTGGAAATTGTGTCAAGCAAGACGGCAACAACTCACATTTTTCAATCAGGCGTGAGAAATTGGTCCGCAGGCGTGAGCGGGCGTGAGATCGAAGTTTTCAACCCGCAGGCGTGAGACTCACGCCTAAGGCGTGAGAGTTGGCAGGTATAGAACACTTGATGACCTTCAGAAGCAGCATCTCGACTGGTAAGCCTAAGCACTTATTGTCTTTGATGTTTTTTTTTTTTCGGTTTCCTGAAGTCGAGCGTATGGTTTATGCGCCTTAAGTTTATCGTAAGTTTATACACGAGCGATGATCTAGGCCTACAATAGTATCAAGTTTAAAAAGCCTTTAGACATTTTTTGACCGTAAAGTCAAAGAAAAGGTTTCGAAGAATATTTAGTTATGATTTTGGCTGTAAACAGAAAGCTCTGAGCGATTTTCTTGCCTCGAGTTCATCTTGAAAAAGAGCAACACAGGGAGGCCGGCTTAAAACATTAATAAGCTTATGCTGACCTGACTCATGATTTTCAGAGACACTTTACTCTCAATACTTGTCTTCGTGAATGAAAATTATTGTCTCTGTTCATGTTTCACCGAATTATATTTATTTTATTGATTGTTAGTAGTCCCTCTTGCAATTTTTATCGCTGCACCGGTTCTTTCCAGTCGAACATAAACATCGCAGGAATACTCAAAACGCCGCGCGTAAATTATCACTCGCTTTTAAACAGTTAAAGATTACACATAACAAAACCATAAACAGTTTTATAAATAAAGGGAAATAAAACCTAAACATAACAAATTCTCTATCATGTTGAAGCGTAAATGGTAACTCTTTTAATCGCGGTGCAAATTTGGTGTCAAAAGTGAGAACCCGTCCGGCTGGCCGAAAAGGTGGTTTTGGGAATTTTTTTATCGTTTTCCCTAAAAGCCCATAATTATTACCCTGCATATCACATAGGACCAATGCAAATACAATACACTTTCTAAGCCTAATCTACTCTGATCGAACATGATCGCTATTTTTGGGTGTACAAATAAGACTATTAACTCGATGCAAAATTTGTTTCACTCTTGGACTGTCAAATTATTTTTCTCTAAAATCACTTAGCCTCTGCCTCAAAAGTCACATGAATTTGCCCTGTTTCTGGATTACAAGTTTATTGTTTGATTTAAATTATGAATTTATTAACGGGAGCTTCGCTTTTAGCCCTGGCTAAATCTATATATTAAGTTCTAGCAGAAACCCATAAGGGGTTGAAACGTGTAACTCGCGTTCAATGCTCGTGAATATTCATTTTGACCATCTTTGGAAACCTTAGTGACGGATATCCATTTTTAACAAAATGGCTGCTGCGCGATCACCATGCAGATGTTTTAAGACAAGCGTTCTGCATTTCAAGGTTAAAAATACACCGTTAAAAGACAAAAAATGGGAAGAGAAAGTTCAGAAGAATGCTCAGCTTTCTTTTTTTTGTGGAGAAAGGGAAGCTTTTCATCAAGAAATCGTCCTTCGGGGAATTCAACCTTGTTTTCTTCGCGGCGGAGCCCATGGTCTGTTTTGAAATGCAACCAAGTCAGCGAAGTTTTTGCTGAATTTTCAGGTACATTTTGCACTCTATGGCCAAGAAAATTACGTATTTGAAAGGGAATTTATGTATTTTTAAATGTTTCATAGACGTTTTATAAATTTTTCTCTTCGGCGCTAAAGAAAAAATTACAAAATGTGCCCTGATTTGAGATGGATTTTGTGTTGAATTTTGCCATGTGCTTAGCCGATTCGGATCCACGATCCAGATAGTGTTTTAAAAATTGCTTTAAAGGATTACCTTTTTGAACTTTGAATAAGAATTTTCAAGAAACGGCTTCTCTGTCTATTGTTTTGAGTTTATTCATTTATTAAATTAGCTCAAAACACGATCGTGACTACAACATCTAGGTTTAATTTAAGCTTTTAAAATGCTTCTCACATTCATTACAAGCATCACTTTTTGCGAAGATGTCAGGGTCAGGTTCTGGACACTTTTCGATACGCAGCTAATGAATTTTATTCGAAAATATTTTTCACTGTTTATTCTAGACTTTTAACATAAGAATTTTAAAAGCCTATTTGCAGTATAAGTTTACTGTGCAGAGGGTCAACGAGGCATCGTTTTTTGAAGTGACAACTTCAAGAAGTTGCGAGGCCGTCAATGGGTTTTTTTGTTACGTTTGGCCTGGGTGGTAAGACAATAATATCCTGCTCAGTGTTTCGGTGATATTCCTGGTTTCAACCTTTGAAAGCTTTCTCGGCTTTCGGGAGTTTTTCCCCCGTTTTTTGGCCATTTTTGTAAGCGGGCGCGGGAACCTGAAGGAAAATTACGTCACGTTGTTTACGAAATTTGATTGGTCAGTTATCTCTTCTTCTCGTTCCAAATATGGTACTTTCGAAAATGAATAATCACGAGCATCGGACAGAGCAAACATATGAGAGTTACACGTTTCAACCCCTTATGAGTTTCTGGTTCTAGTGAGCTCACTAATATAGACGGGAACATAGACTGATGTTATTTTAAAAATTTTAGTCCGCTCAGAAGGTCTGTCATTCTCATCAGGGGCACTGTGAACAGACCTGGAAAGAGAGTCAGCGCCGAAAGGGTAAAGCCAACTCGGTCCGGAAAAAACTTCGACTAAATAACCCGACAACGCGCGCGTTAATAAAGCAGAAAAAAATACAGTTAACCGTGGATGAAATCTTGTTTTTTGACTCTCTTTTCGCACGTTTCAAACTGTGGTACCACAGCTGGCCCTACGTGCTTGAGTTGACTACCATCAATCTATTATGTTTAAAAATAGTTATTTTTACCGTACAAGTCCTGAACTTCCAACTTTCTTGGTTGTTTCAAACTTGAAAGGCAGCTGCTCGTTTACTGACCATATTTCATAAATCTGCTTTCGATATGATAATGTCTGTGCAAATATAAGAGATCATAACAATTGCAGGCGATGCCTCAGCAAGGTACCAACAGTTTTCTTTCCAAAACCAATTAGAAGTAAAGGTTCAAATGCGTCTAACTCACCGCAGCTTGAATAAAAACAACAGGTAGGATGACTGCACTTTGTTTTCTTCATTCGATGGCTTACGTCATTTCATATCACGCGCAATTTCTTCAAATGTTAACCGGCAACCACCGTGAACTTTCGCGCGCAACTTGAAGGAGTTACGTCACAGTAATCCTAGTGTCCAAGTGAGGCCTTTTTCTCACTAGTTCGGTCTTCTTATTCCAAAGAAGATATAGAATTAAATTACATAAAGTTTATGTCTTTAGAAAATGTACAGCATTGTTTTAGTTAACCATTTCCATTATGGGCTAAGCCAAAAAATGCATAAATAAATAAATGTGATGAAGGTGACATACAAACACACAAACAATTATTTAAATAACAATAATAATGAGTTATGACGGGGTTTTACAACCATGATACCCCACCCATAAACATCCCTATCTGATTTTACAAGCGACCAAAAGGATGCCTGTCGCACGAGTGCAATGACCCTCTACAGCCGTGAACAAAGCTGACACACAGCGGGCAGTTTAAGGGAAAGACATGGTTGCCATATACCAGAATAGCCCAGTATATGGATTCAATAGCTCAGTTTTCCTTTTTGTTAGTTCAATAACGACACATCAGTTCAATAAGTACACAACAGATCAATAACCACACCAGTAGTTCAATGACTACACATCAGTTCATTGAGCGTAAACTACATGCAGCTGCGGGAAGAATAGCCACAAATACGTTAGTTATTTTTTAATAAGAATGCATAGCATTAAGTAAGTGGTAAATACTCATTTAACTATGGTACGAGAACTAAATAGATAAATAGCTATGTTACACTGTTATTAAGTTCTAGTGAGCTCACTAATATAGACGGGAACATAGACTGATGTTATTTTAAAAATTTTAGTCCGCTCAGAAGGTCTGTCATTCTCATCAGGGGCACAGTGAACAGACCTGGAAAGAGAGTCAGCGCCGAATGGGTAAAGCCAACTCGGTCCGGAAAAAACTTCAACTAAAAAACCCGACAACGCGCGCGTTAATAAAGCAGAAAAAAATACAGTTAACCGTGGATGAAATCTTGTTTTTTGACTCTCTTTCCGCACGTTTCAAACCGTTTGAAGCAAATTTTCTTTCTCAGTTTTACAGAAAGAATATTTTCATTCAAACAAGACGATTGTGGCGTG
>CALNXK010000029.1:1062500-1137500 GCA_942486035.1 Porites lobata
TTCTAATCTGTTTTGCTGTGCTGCGAAATCCGAGACTCCGTACTGCTACAAACTTATTGATTCTTGTATTAGCAGTCACCGATTTGCTATCGGCTTGCCTTACCCAAACTTTAGCGACAATAGTTCTCATGACAGGAAAATGGATCGTTGATGTCAATCCTCTTGATGTTCGAAGCTTTCCTTGTCTGTTGCAAGGTGTAATGTCTCCTGCTCTAATCGGCTTGTCGATGCACATTATGGCTTTAACGGCCGTAAATCGCTACATCTGCGTAGTGCATCAAAGACTGTACAACAAGATCTTCAGCAAGAAATCAACTCTTTTCATGGTGGCAGCCGAAGGGATGATCATACTTAGCGTCGTGTCTATCTCTTGTCCCGCGGGATTCGCGAGGATCACGTTAGACCCGAGACGCGCAATGTGCTTTACGACCTTCAAGCAACTAAAAACGTCCCAGATGGTCTCGCACGTGTTTTTGGTTTTTACGGTTGCAATTCCATTGATCATAATATGCCTGTCATATTTTCGAGTGTTCAAAGCAATAAGAAGTAGTTATTTCCAAGGGCAAGCCGACAACACTTTCTCCAAAACATCCGCAACAAATGCCGCACAGCCTATTTCTGGAGCAACGAGGATAAAAGAAGTGAAAATAACTAAGACAGTTTTTGCTGTCCTGCTTGGATTCTTAACCTGCTGGATTCCAGCCATGATGTGTAACTACATGAGTTATAACATGGTAGATCCTCGTTTCCCTCGACAAGGAGAATTGGTTTTCACTTATTTCCTGTGTCTGAGTTCTTCCATTAATCCATTTATATACGGAGCCACAAACCGCGCTCTCAGGAAAGAATTTATGAGTTCTCTGTCTTGTCGAAAAATTCGCAAGCGAACTGTTGTGGTACCAGAAGCTACATAACTAATTAATACCGAGACTATCAATTGCCGCGTTGGGGGATGACCCAATAGACGGCTCGGTGACGATTCATGCTTATACTTTTTTTTAGTCGTTATTATAGTAACACTTTGAACAACATCAATCTTTATTGAAATATTCTTAAATTTCTAGGTATTGCAATTCAGTTATACTACTACATGAGAAATCACTGTAATTTGATTGGCTTAGAGCAGTGGTATTAATTTCAGCTTAATTTGAAATACCTGCATGTGAAAATTACAAACCTTTTGCGGGTAGTAGTATAAACAAATAATAGCATGATTTGTACGTGATATTTGGCATAAATACCTATCGTGATATTTAAAAATTGTCTCAAATTTCACTTGAAATTACGTATAACAATTTTGAAATATCACTTGTGGTATTTATGCCAAATATCACTACTAATCATGCTATTACCTATACTGATGCAGTGACTGCCAAAACATTAACAATAACAACTACATAGACTATGATTTCTATATTCTAGAGTTCCATTTACTTCGACTATTCCAGAATACGGTCTGAAACGAAATTAGCCTTTGAGACTGGTTAATTCAGTTAAAATCTGCGGGCATTAAATCTTGGCAGAGGGCAGGGTTTAAAAACATCTAATAATAATAGAACCTTTAGTTAATTTTAAGTTATTTACAGTTGAACCCTGTCAATTAATGAGGTCTTCAAAATAATAGAACAATTCTCAGTGAGACAATGTGGTCGTAATAACGAGGTGGTCGTAAGACGGAATTACACGGTACTAATTTTAACGACCTATTTAATGGATAACTTCCAGTATTTTGGAGTCTTTTAAAGAAATTCGAGTGAGGTGCAGGTCTTTCGTTTCACTAAAGGTATCGTTGGATGAACAAATTCAGCAAAGATAGCGTATTGATTAGTGCCTCTTCCGGAAATTGTTTTGGTGCTGACAGGCTATGATCATAGAGTCTAGTACATTAATGACTATAAGCCCATGTTAACTTTGGTGGTATTATCTACGTTTCTTCAATTTTTTTCGCCAGATTCTCCAGCCGGTGCTTCCCTCAAGCTGCTACCCCTCTCAAATAGCTGCTTTGCATTATATTGGACAACTCGGCTCTTAAACACCTGGGCCCAGTTGTTCGAAGGCTGATTAGCCCTTAACTCAGGGTTAAATTTTAAATTTGTCTCGGGTATTTTTCTCCGTAATTTTTAAGACCATCCAACCATCAACTTGTTGACAAAAAGAATTAAACTGAGCTTTCATATTTGAATTCAAATTTCACACTAACTCTCGGTTGTCTTAACCCAGCTTTCAACAACCCGGCCCTGAGCTCCACAGTGTGTCAAGTCTTTATACCTGACTGTATATCTATTGACACTGGCGAGCTATAAACTTCCTCTGATCATTACCCTGTGAATCTAGGATAAGGCAAATGTGCTTTGGGTAAGTTTTTGACTAGCTGTTATCAATGGAGGTTTTTTGCTCCTTTCCTGACGCACGCAAGCGAGTCTCTGCGCATGTCGTAACTGTCGTTGTTGGCAGTATTATCGCGGGCACAACAGTAGTATTTCTTTTACTCCCCCAACGTTGTAGTTTTCTTTTTACGGTGGCCCGGAACTCACTGCTTCGTACCACGTGAAGAAGAAATATAAAAAATCCCTGCAAAAATAAATAAAGGAGGCTTCAAAAGTTCTTACCCCGTATTTGTATATTGTAGAGCGTTCCAGCTTGTCACGGTTTACCGTATAGCTATAGCGTACACCAGAAAGCCGCTACAGATACAAACAAAAATCAATTAAATACTGCAATGCAAGCGATTGAGACAATGGAGCCCTTACGACAATGGAGCCCTTACGTGATCCTCCCACATTTATTTTTTAAACAGTATAAACTATTAATGGCGTTGAATTGTGTAGTATATTTAACAAATAGATTCCATGTTGCCGTGCGTCTGTTCAGTAATAGATCACAGATGACGTCAAAATGTCGTAAAAACAAAGAAGTGGCACACAAGCCGTAGGCGAGTGTGTCACTGTTGTTTTTACCACATTTTGACGTCCTCTGTGATCTATTACTGAACAGACCCACGGCAACATGGAAATTATTTGTTTTATACAATGATCAGAAAAGAAAAAGACCGATACACATACCTGCCTCGAACCGCTTAACCTTTTGAGGATTTGTGCTAGTTTAGGCATTTTGTAAGTCCCAAACTCAACTTTTCATCTTAGCTTCTTCTTTATCTTACTTGTGTACAGTTTCTTCGAAAAGTTTTTGACCGTCTGTTCTTGCTCAAAGAAGAACAATAGCGAAAACATTTTGCAAAACAGCGAGTCTCTCGTAGCGAAGACACACGATGGCAACTGTTGTGAAGATTTCTTGTAGTTTAGGCATTGTCAAGTAGTCAATAGCTTTTTTGGTCTCCGTTTCTCCATTTTTCTTCTTTGTAAATAGCTCCAGCTAAACTTTTTCCGAAGCTTTCACTTGCCTCAATTCGAAATAATCTCACAAACATTTTCAAAACCGCGTGCCATGTTGAACAAAACAAAGAAAACAATTTTCCCGCGACGTCATCCATGTATCTGTACTCTAATAGATCATGGGCAACGACCACTCACAGCGCGCGTAGCATTCACATCATTGTATAAAATCGCTGTACATTACGGATATATTAGATTGAAATGTTATATAGTCCACAAGGGAAGCTGAGATATAGCACAGTGTAATCTCGTACCCAGGTCTCACTCTGTTTTACACTGAAAAGTGAGTACGAGATTAATCGCTGCGATTGCCTAAGATCTTGTCATGTCTTCCGAATATCCCGCGTGAAGGAAGGCGGTTTTCCCTCCGGCCGTTCACTTTCAACGAAGATAATGAAACGGAAAAATGTTTGATTGTAGGTTTTTGACTTTGTAGGTTTTTTTTGTCACATACCAAGGGGAAATAAGCGGTGAGCCCATTTTTAGTAACGACGTATACGACGTATACGATTTTCCTTTCTCTGCTGCCTTAAGGACAGGGCACCCACAAAAGCTGCTATAAGGCCCTAAATATTGCAAGTATTGAAATGAAAAGTATTCAATTACGGGAGCCCATTACCGTTCTTAGCTTGACCTGTCCTGAAAGGAAAAAATAATTGCGGAACTTTTTGCCCAAGAAGAGCTGCGACGCAGTTTCGTTATAAAAAGAAAAGCGCCTCAGTGAGTGGTGTGCCTGGCTCTAGTTGCTCAAAAGCTGATAAGAGGGTCTCCATGCCGGGGTCAACAATCAGCCGTCAAACAGGCTAAAAATTAACCGTTAACTGAAAAAAGGTTACTTTTAACTCCCAACCGTCAAAATTGCAAGAAAGATAAACCATCAAAAAGTTTCAAGGTTTCTTTATATCTTAATTACTATTTGAGCTGATCTTCCCAAGATTCTGGCTCCTGAAGAATCTCTTCTCTTAATTGGAGAGACCACTTCCCATGTTCTCAAAAAACACTTTTCCTAAACATTACAAGACCTTACAAACTGCTTGTATCTGAAAATATTTGGAAATTAAAAACTAAACCGTCAACCATCAAAGCCCCTCAGAAAACCCACTGGATAAAGACAATTTGCCCGCTATAATTTTTTATTGGTTTCAAGCCTAAAAACAATAAAAAATTCCATAAGACAAATGCGACAGCTATACGCGTATATCGCAAATGAAGCCACCCTCTATGATTCAAAGGAATTTTACCAAATCAGGTCGCTCATGAATGATGATGCGCGCACTTAAGTTTACGATGCCTGCTATATTTTGTGGTTTAAAGAGTTAGATTAGATTTTATTCCAAGTTAACACTTATCGAACCTGAGTTATTTAAAACAGTGGTCCTACCGTACAACAACCTCCGCAAAAAAATACAACTTGCCGAGGTGGATCGAGAGGCGCCAACGAGTTAAACGACGCCATTTCTAATTAAAGATTGTTCCCTGTCTTTCTCCAGATTGATTTCCAATTCACTCCAAGAACTTCTCAGTAGCTCTCAGTCTTTATTTTTAGTATTTTTCACAGATAAACCCCAGAAGAAGATTTCTCTCGAATATACCGGGCAAATTTGCTGAAACAGGTTTTTTTTCGCTGACTGGAAGGGTCTTAAGAAAGTATTCTAATTAACTAAAGAAAAAATGGAAATGTTACAGAAACAATATTCATGCACCTGGAAATTCCGGTGTGTATTGCTCCCCCCGGGCTTTCTCTTAGAGTTATTTGTTTCTTTTAGTCTTATCCTTTTAGTTTTGCATTTGCTCTGTCTCGTAGTTCATTTGTCATTTTGTCTTAATGTTTGCTAATCCATGCGAATTATATAAATTATATCAGCCAAGAAATCTAGGAATTTGTTGAATTTATTCTGTTACACCCCTAGCTGTTCAAGGCTCTGAGATCGTTGTGTCCTCCAATTGAGAAAGCGCGAACACGAGAATGGGATGAAACTGGGGAGAGGAAGGGCTGTGCCACCGCCGCCGCGCTTCCCCTTATTCCTAGTCCAGTGCTCATATTTTCACGCGTATTTCACTTACGCGTCATTCCTACTACCTGAGAGGCTGGAACCAGAGTCTGGTTTTATCCCCGTTATATTGTTTAATTGAAACTTGAATTGCTCAGACATCTTGTTAATAAAGCTCTGCTCTAAAGATACTGTCCATTATTCACCCAGCAAGACTAACATTCCATATTTTAGTTTGTGGTGTTCTGATTGGTTCTTAGGCCCCGTTTATGTGTTGTTGTCCCGGGTAGAATGGTTACCCACCAAACCGCTGACCTACCATTGGCGAGTCAACATTTCATGAAATTCCTTACATAACCTGGCGAACCGTTTGCATTACAAACAAAACGTAGATGAGCGCCGCCCTCAAATAGGCGCTGCATTCCCGGGGGGGTACTTGGGTTAATGTTTGCTGGGTATGTGCCGCTGGCCTCTCAGAGCCCCCACCCCATTTTAGTCTATTTTTTGGCCAATTATAGACCCCATCTTAGTCACTTTTTGGAAAATGTAATTTTTGCGATCCCAACTTAGTCACTTTCTATTTATGCATCTACCTTGCCAATCCTTTAAAAAGCCGGGTCATCCAAAAACGAATTGACACAATTTTTAATCTGAATAAAGAATACTTTACTTTCACCTACAATACAAGCATTCTGGTACGTTTGCTAACCGTAAATATTTACAAACGTACCGTCATAAATAGTTGAAAAGAAAAACATTCTTCTTCAAACGGGAATTCAAATTCGAGAATTTGCGACCCCATTCTAGTAACTCTATTGAAAATGCGACCCCATTATAGTCACTCCAGTCGTGAAAATGCGACCCCATCCAGCGGCACATCCCCATTAGGCTCTTGTAAGGGAGTACCCCCCCCCCCCGGGGCTGCATTCACACTTACAACCGGATCCCGGACAGTAGCGTCAGTAATTAACCATTGTAAGCGTGAATTGCTACTCCTCCTTTGAGGAGATGTTGGTCAGATGCCATTTTGTCTCCTGGGAAGAGGTAACGACTCTCAGGAATCCAGCTCAAGGAATCCAGAGTCCCACTAGTGATTGGAGTCCGGAATCCCACTAATGATAGGAATCTGGAATCCCACTAATGATTGGAATCCGGAATCCCACTGATTAGAATCCGGAATACTATTAATGATTGGAATCCGGAATCCTACTAATGATTGGAATCAGGAATCCCACAAATGATTGAAATCCGGAATCCCACTAATGATTGTAATCAGGAATCCCACTAATGATTGGAATCCGGAATCCCACTAATGATTGGAATCCGGAATCCCACTAATGATTGGAATCTGAAATCCCTCTAATGATTGGAATCCAGAATCCCACTTATGATTGGAATCAAGAATCCCACTAATGATTGGAATCCGGAATCCTACTAATGATTGAAATCTGGAATCCCTCTAATGATTGGAATCCAGAATCCCACTTATGATTGGAATCAGGGATCCCACTAACGACTGGAATCTGAAATCCCACTAATGATTGGAATCAAGAATCCCACTAATGATTGGAATCCGGAATCCTACTAATGATTGGAATCTGGAATCCCACTAATGATTGGAATCCGAAATCCCACTAATAATTGAAATCCGGAATCCCACTAATGATTGTAATCAGGAATCCCAATAATGATTGGAATCCGGAATCCCACTAATGATTGGAATCCGGAAACCCACTAATGATTGGAATCCGGAAACCCTCTAATGTTTGAAATCCGGAATCCTACTAATGATTGGAATCCAGAATCCTTCTAATGATTGGAATCCGGAATAATACGAATGATTGGAATCTGGAATTTAAGTTTACTGATATGTAATCCAGAATCCAAGACTGTTTTGCATTAACTTGGGGCGAAACGACACAATGCAACAACTTTCGGTCATCATCATCAACATCATCAGCTTTATTCAATAAATAACGAGTAGTATAGCGAGTTGTCGCATAGAACAGTAGTTAAACATGGCCGGTAGATAGGTTAACAGCAAGCGTTGCGGAGTTATAGATAACAGAGTCTACGATCCAGTTGCACAGTAGTCTCCTAAAAATCAAAGTTGTTTACTAAATATAACATCGATACGATACAAATGACCCAAATAAATAACCTTTTACCATATATTTAGGCAATACACGGGAGTGTGAATTTTCAGCAAGTACAACATTACTAATAGAAGTCCATTTTTAAACGATACAAACAATTGTATCTTTCTAATATTCCGTAACGAAATTAGTTGATTAAAGAACAGGTTCACGGTTCAGCGCATGCTCATTTATCGAAATGCTGTTTTTCTCCCGGGACATGCTTTATCGTCTATGCAAGTAACGTTGTCAAAGAACCATTCTGTACACTCCCCTGGCAGTCACTTGCACTTGATCAACTTGAAAATTTTCAAATAGCTGTAAATTAACCAACCATGAAATAAAACCTTCGGTTCAACTATAAATTCAACGTTGGTAGTGTTGGCATAATCCACTAATTTTTTCTTCGATTTTTGTACTCCTCCATCCTATTTCAGGTTACTCTGAAATACACTTGTACTTTGAAATACACCCTGAGATCGCTGAGATACATGTGAGTGGGATTTTAATAGAATTAATAATAAATTGGAAAAAGTAATTTAATTAATGAGCATGCGCTGACCCGTGAACCTGTCCCTTTAAAATACCACACCTGGTAGTTCGAGGGCAGCGGTAAGCCAGGGCACACACAGGATTAAATATTCAACCACGATTGGGTTAGCTTTAATAAAGACTGTTTTCCACTGCAGTGCCAAAAGCTTTGACACATTAAGATACAGCTCCTTGTTTCTCGAGACGAGAAAATTGTATTTAAATTATCGATGAAATCCGGGTAAAATTAATTGTCTTTAGACGAACATGGGTCTGAAGACGACGCTTTTTCCGTTACGTTTTAGCAAGTGTTTAACAAAATTACGCTGTGTTTTAACCCGTTTTCATTTTCTCAAAACCCAGCAACTAAACAGTTTCTTTCCACACAGTGTCAAGACTTTATAAAGGGATCTGGAGGTCTTACGATAGTAAAACCTCGTTATACGTCAAACTTCGTTTGAAAAACCGACCCTTATCATTTGCTACCCAATTAAATGAAAACCTACCGAGAGTTCAGTGGCGTGAAAAACTTGACTTCTTGAGTGGAGCTGTACCCCGTTTTCGTTAATCAACAGTTTACTTCTACGATATAACTCAAACTCTTAAAACAACAAAAGCATAAAGCGGTGATTTTATACTGGCAATTTAATAAATATGCATTACGTATCAATAAACTAAGTACTAACAAATTATCTTACTTACACTTACTTACATAAACATTTTTTCCGCCTCCACCTCTTCCTCACTTTCCAATCAGAAAAGGTTAAGGAGGGGCTGGTAGCAAGAGCCTGGGAAAGGGAAAAATCACCAGAATAACCAATCGACGTCTTACTCAAATCCAAACTAGTTAAGGAGGAGTTGGATGAAAGAGCCTGGGAAAGGGAAGCAGCAACAGAATCACCAATCCCGTTTCCACCCAAATACAAAGTTGTCAACGACGAGTTGGTTGCAAGAGCCTTGGAAAGGCAAGAAGCACCAGTATTACCAATCCCGCTTCCACTCAAACCCAAGCTTATTAAAGAGGAGTTGGATGCAAGAGCCTGGGAAAGGTAACAAGCACCAGTACTACCAATCCCGCTCTCACTCAAACCCAAGCTTGTTAAAGAGGAGTTGGCTGCAAGAGCTCGGGAAAGGGAAAAAGCACCAGAAACACCAATCCAGTTCCCACTCAAATCCAAACTAGTTAAGGAGGAGTTGGCTGCAAGAGCCTGGGAAAGGGAAGTAGCACCAGAATCACCAATCCCGCTACTACGCAAATCCAAACATGTTAAGGAGGAGTTGGCTGCAAGAGCCCGGGAAAGGGAAGATGCACCAGAATCACCAATCATGTTTTCACTCAAATCCAGACCAGTTAAGGAGGAGTTGGATGCAAGAGCTTGGGAAAGGGACGAAGCAACAAAATCACCAATCTCGTTACCACCCAAATACAAAGTTGTCAACGACGAGTTGGTTGCAAGAGCCTTGGAAAGGTAAGAAGCACCAGTATTACCAATCCCGCTCTCACTCAAACCCAAGCTTGTTAAAGAGGAGTTGGTTGCAAGAGCTTGGGAAAGGGAAAAAGCACCAGAAACACCAATCCAGTTCCCACTCAAATCCAAACTAGTTAAGGAGGAGTTGGCTGCAAGAGCCTGGGAAAGGGAAGCAGCACCAGAATCACCAATCCCGCTACTACCCAAATCCAAACATGTTAAGGAGGAGTTGGCTGAAAGAGCCCGGGAAAGGGAAGATGCACCAGAATCACCAATCATGTTTTCACTCAAATCCACACTTGTTAAGGACGAGTTGGAAGCAAGAACCCGGGAAAGCCAAGAAGCACCAGAATCACCAATCCCGTTCCCATTCAAATTCAAACTAGTTAAAGAGGAATTGGCTGTAAGAGCCTGGGAAAAGGAAGCAGCACCAGAATTACCAAGCAAGTTATCACTCAAATCCAAACTAGTCAAGGAGGAGTTAGTAGCAAGAGCTTGCGAAAGGGAAGTAGCACCAGAATCACCAATCCGGTTCGAACTCAAATTCAAACTTGTTAAAGAGGAGTTGGCTGCAAGAGCTTGGGAAAGGGAAACAGCGTCAGAATCACCAACCCCATTCGCACTCAAATCCAAGTTAGTTAAGTTAAGATGTAACCCTAAAGTTTGAGCTAAATTTGAGCACTCCAAGATGCAGCCTAAGGCTAAACGAAATAATACACAAATGTCCTTAACACAGTCGGGATCTATAAAATTAATATTTTCAGCCATAATTTTTATAATAGACTCTGCTGTTTCTTTACTCGTCGTGGCTAAAATTCCAACCATGAATAAAAAGACTTGTTTCAGTTCACCTTTAAATCTCTCGTCTTTTACTACTGGATCACTGTCAATACCTCCGTCAAGAATTTGCCAAGCAAGGTAAAATCCAGAAAAGAACTCTTGGAAGCTTTTATGGAGAAATGCATAACGTACTCGAGCTTTCCTTTTGCTACCACTAGCCTGGAGTGAAAGAAATCCAAACTTGGATAAAGTGATAAAGGTGCCGCCGGATTCATGTTCTTCAAAATATAACTCCCCTTTTAGAAGTGACTGTAAAGCATTTTGTCCTAAATGCATTAAATCTTCCTTGTAGACGCTCATGAGGTCTTCATTGTTGCTCGACAATCCTTGCTTTTTTTCATATCGTCTTAAAACACAGAGGACAATCTCACTGTACAATTGAGTCCTGCTCGCTGGGAAAACGCCCTCAAAATCTTCACAAAGAACACAAAGTAAAGTTACGTTTAACGGGTTTTTTGACAAGTTTGTTAACTCTTCTTGCTCATCAGAATACCAAATCATTTCTATCAAACCCTCTGCTAAGTGCTCCTGGTTGATGTTTCTAAAGTACTTACGAATAAAACTCTCTGCATCTTTTTCGGTGAACCCTACAATCTCCCACAGAGTGTCACAGTATCTCCTCACCTTCATTCCCATCTCATGACGAGATGTGAATACAATGTGACAACCCGAGAGTTCTTTACCCTCAACCAGATGATAGAGTCTTTTCATTTCACTGGAGTCCATTTCATCTAACCCATCAAGTATCAAAAGAACTTGAGACTGATTTTCACGAACAAATTTGAAGAAACGTTCTTTAGCTTCATCGTCAATTTCCGCAGGAAGAATTTGGTCATCGATAGCTTCCCAGATGTTAGATCTTATTTCATGACACTTGAGAAGAAGCAGCACGTCAATGTCTGGAAAAGAGGGGTCCAACTCCTCCGGCTTAGTTGCCCAATCATATGCTAGCTTTTGACAGTAAGTGCTTTTGCCCATGCCAGGATCTCCTTCAACCAAACATGTTCGCGGCCGGTGGCATTTCGCGTGTGCCTTAAAGATAGCAGTCATGTTGGTTATATCATCAGTAAGAAGTACGCCTCCGGTTTTTTCTTTGCTAACGAACTTTAACCTGGTAAAAATTTCATTCAAATAAAAGCTGAAATCTTCACACCAAGGAACAGGCAAGACGCGTTGTTCACGTGTAACGTAGAGCTGGCGGATCTTTTCTACGATATCGGTTGGGAATGAAAAATCTAAAAAGAGCAAAATAATAGAAACTGCATTAAGTCTAGCTTGATTAAAGTATGTGTATGTAGGTAGATATGATAAAATCGAATGCATCAAACAGACGAAAACCGGGGCTTCAAATAACGGCCGGTCAATCGACATTATTATTCATTCAAAATATTTCACCGGCGTTTTTGACTAGCTCGAATCTCCCGGCCAATTCCTCATGAAAAGCCGACATTGGCCAAATTTTGAAGATGCGAACAATATATATATTTGCTTCGAAAGGAATCTGCTTGGGCAACACTAAACCAAGAAATTGCGTTCACGGCTATCCGAAGACGACTTAGAATGAGCGGAAATAAATGAAAGAACACGCAACACATATTGTTATGGATGTTATCTACTCTGTAAGAGGAGTATTTGTTTAAATTCTGAAACCGTGCCGAGAAATTTTGCCTAAATTTGTGAAGAAAGTCTACGAAGAGGTAAGCTGGTCAACAAGTTAGAAATATTTTGAATGAATAATAAAACAATTATTTGATTCAGCTTTCGTATAATGCGAACAATTGTGCAGATAGAGGGGGCTGATTGCCTCATTCAATAATTGTTAAATTTCCGGACAAAAATGAATTGTCGGTCATGTTATATGCTTTATTCATAGCTTGTTTGTTGCCGTTTTTCCGAAAGTCTGTTCGCTCGTATTGTACTAGTCTTGTTTACAACCTCATTTCCGAATGTTACTTTGTATGTTAGTCATGTTTAGTTACCGCTTTTTCATACGCAACTGTGTTCAGATGGTTTGGTCTCTTCTTCTCACTGCTTTTCTTTACGTCGGCTTACATGTGTTGTAACAGTCGTGTGTACTTAGTCACGTTACTTTGTTCAAGTAGTGTAGTCTTGTTGTCTTGAACGCGATTTTTGACACGGTTGCCTCTTTCGTACGTGACTTGTTTTCTTACAGACGTAGTATAATGATCTCAGCGCGTCTTCATTTATAAGTCCACTCAGGACTATACTGTGTAATATACATCATGTAGTCTTCAGCGTCCTGGCTTAGATATGCTTTTACGAAGCGCACGTTTATGGGAAATAAGGCTTGTCGGTTTAAACGTTTCTCCGCTGTGTTTCGCTACTCTCTTTATTTTTTTTGTAGGGACCTTAGGAGACACTATTTCTGCTTATGAATCCTTATGGGTACGTGGGTAGGCGAACATGTTTGCTACGTAGAATAAAAGGCAACCGTGATTTCCCAGATGTGATAATGGCATCAAAGTTCAACTGGTAGCCCAGACATTTCAAGAGGCCAAAAAAAAAAAAAGAAAACACACGTTTTTACAGCTACGGGTACCGGTAATCTACGCCCATACAGAAATGGTGAATCCGTGGAATAAAGATACTAACTTCATAATCATGATTTTTTTACCGCACAATGTGACCGACACCTACAATTTCCTTATATTAAGACCTGGAAAACAAAGTCTCGCTTAAACATAATAATAAAAACAGCAACAATTTAAAATTCCAGCCATTCCAACAGAAACAGGCGTTATGGTTTTACCACTAAAGCTCACCTGCCACCTTAAAAGCTTCTTCACTTTCCAGTTCATTCAGTTTGTCTTTGATGTTGTCTTCCACCTTCCTCCACTGCTTGAGAAGTTCTATGAAATGTTCCTCATCAAGGAAGTCCATGTCCTGATTTTTCATTTCATTAATGGCATCTTCATAATCAGCTCCTCCCAGTCGTACCAGAGTGTCACGGATCTGCTGCCAATAGATACTAAATAGAGCATCATTGACAGAGCCTTCTCCAGCATGTCCAGACACAGCATTGAAGAAATATTTCAGACGCACAATGTCTGACTCACAGCTCGTGTCTTCTCCTAGAGGAGGAGCATCCCAACCAGCAGGTGGAGGACTCAGATCACAGATTGATCTTAGAAGCACCACTAACAGGGGGATGTCGAAGCTTGAAGATGAAACCTCAGAGGGTGTGGTAGGATATAGTTTACTCCATTGGATCGAGCTAAGTATTCCTTCCTTTCGACGTGACTGAAGTTTAGCGTGTGCTGGGTTACGTTTCAAAATGCGTTGCAGATTTTGCGGTGGAATTATTCTGTCGAACGATTCTCTGATGGCCTTTGAACCCAAGCTGATAAGAAGACGGCATAACCGGGAAAAATTTAATCTTCCTTTGGTGGAGGATAACTGAGTTGGCTCAAGGTCTAAAAGAAGAAACCAACAAAATTATTTGTTTATTGTACTTTTGACGGTAAAGAAAAACCTATAAGAAGTCGTCCTCTTGTTAAAATCGAAGCATAGACCTTATAGACCCCAAAAGACGGTTAACCCTGTAAGTCCCAATAGTGACCATCGTCAATTTTCTCCTAACAATATCCATATGTTGCCGAGAGAAATGGTTGTGAGAGTTAATAAAATGATCACTAAAGAGAAAATACTTTGATCTGTTATCAAACTCTCTCAACTAATTCTTTCAAGAAATGTATGAAGATCAGTATGGAGAGTTTATATGTGGATATTGGGGCTTAAAGGGTTAAGCAACCCAGGATTAAGCCAGATTTTAAGCAATGGTTTCTTGTGTACAAACATGTAACTCGAGTTTACAAAAATACTGTTGAGCACTAATAACACAAAATGTAATTCTAAGCAGTACATAGGAAGGTGAATATTCGCATCTTAGCATGAATCTTCTTTCCTAGTTCGAACAAATACTGACTACTGAAGCGACGCACTTTACTTAAAATTAAGTTATTTTTTGCATTCTCACTTTTAAAGTCACTGCGAGTTAAGGATTGTGTTGCCGTCGAAACCAACAAGTTTGCGTTTCTTGACCCTGTCCTCAAAGAACAAGGACTGAACTCTATGTTTGGCTTGCTCTTTTGAACCCGCAAAACTAATTGTAACTAAATCGTTGGCGACTAAATCGGATAAAGGATCGGATAAAGGATAGGAAACACTCTTTAAATCTCGTCGATCGTACGATTTTAATTACTTCCCCTTTTCTGATTCTCAAGTTGGATAAAAAAATCTGTTTTCAATTCCGGCCACGCTTTTGATTTCTTGAGAGGTTACCTGTATGGTTGTAAATTTTGTTTTTTCAGCCTTTCTAACGCTTAGTTAGAGGCTATTGTAAGCCATTTTTATATTGTAAGGCACGTTTTTATCTATGTGACTCAATATAGGGCATTATTCTTATGGATATAGAGCTATATAAGTAAATAAATATTAATATTATTCATTCAAAATATTACCCCGTTTCTGATTGGTTAAAACCACACGCATAATTCACCATAACCAGCTGCTGTTGGCCAAAATTGGAAAGAATATTGTCATATTGAACCGATGACGTCAAAATGACGTCAAAAGTGCAGCCTGGATGCAGGTTATTGAACCGTTGACCGAGATAAACCTGGGGACGAGGTTGAGTTGTTTTGGTAGTTAGCAGAATATGGCGGAACTGTCGCGGAATATTTAACTCGTCTCACGGCGAAATATTGTCTAAAAACATGAACTTACATCGACCGAGGTTACCATGTTTTAGCTTGTTTTTAAACTTGGAATTATTTTGAAGGAATAACAAAACAATTACTGAATTCGCCTTTCGTAGGATATTAAGAATTCTGCAAATCTCGGAGGGTGTCCTCGATCTGCAGAATTCTTCATATCCTACTCAGCCTCAGTCAATAATTGCTAATTGATAATATCATTGTTATCATTATTATTATTGTTATTATTATTATTATTATTATTATTATTATTATTATTGTTCTGATACTTAAACAAAGATTGGTTTTATTATTGTTATTACTATTATTATTACCTGGATGGTCCTCGGTCACGCCCATTCTTCCCTGGGAAGCCTGGCAAGAAGATGAAACAGTTGCACCAATCGTTTGTGGTGAGCTCTGGATATTCGAAAAATCATCTGCATAAAAAAAGGACAAAGCAAACATTTTTTAAAATTTATATTTAGAGATTAATGTAAAAGTGGAACCCCTCAGGTTTCCTGTAACTGATCTGGCTTGTAAGAGGCAAAAGTTTGAGGCAAACGGCGCCGGCCAGCAGGCGTGGCCAAAGTTCTTGGCACTAAAATTAGAAATACAATTGACATTCATACCATGAGTCCAGCTGATCAGCTTGTGAAGAAGATCTTTTATCTGTTTGGCCCAGTTGTATCTCTTATCGTAAGAGTCTCGCAACATTTCCACTTCCTCAAGTCGACCTTTTCTGTCCTTGGCCCAGATTTTTGTGATGGCTGCGGTCCAATCGGTGGGGTCCTCTGAGTTAACTACAATGGATGAACCAAATGGTACACTGCTCAGTGCTTCTCCAAACCCCGAGTTGTGACTGACAAGCACAGGGAGACCAGCTGACAGGGCCTCAAGTCCCGCCAACCCAAAGCCCTCTGTTCTTGAAGGCATGACTACAAGATCTACTTCCTGGAACAAGCGCTTCAAAGTCTCTCGCTCTTGAATAAATCCTCTTACTCTCAAGCGACTTGCAGGAACACCACATTGGGTTAACCGCTTCGCTATTTCGTCGTGTTTTCCATCTGGGGCGCCAACAAACACAAGACGAGTATCTTGTAATGCTGCAACTGCTTTTCCAGCGATGTCAAATCCCTTTAGTTCGAAATCCTCTGCGTCCCCACGACCAAACACCAAGACACTGCGTTGTTTTCTTTCTTCTACAACCTGTCTCACGCTGAAAAATTCTTCAAATACTCCAGGAGTCAAGTCCACTACACTTTTATCCTTTTGGCATCCTCGAAGATACGAACGGAAGGCCTCACTCAACTTGGGTCCAACTCCTACAACAAGGTCCGCCATTTCACACAACTCTACCTCTGTTTTATGTTTCTCTTCACCCTTGGATATTGGGTTGGAATAGTTCTTAAACATTCCCAGCTCTTCTGGGTCTGTGTGTACGACTTGGATCCATTTGCACTTTTTAGATTCTTTAATGACTTGAGCTTGTTTGCCAAGTTTAACCCCATGACCAACGATTACATCTATTTGTAAATATTCTGGTGGAAAGAGAAGCCACTCCAGTTCTTCTAAGCCAGGCCGGCGAGTTGCCTCGATAATCGTTACGTTGTGTTGGAGGGCTAATTTTTTGTCCTCTTCGCTACATTTTGGAAGGAAGAAAGTGACTTCCGCTTCAGGGCATTTGGCTAACTGAATGGCTAATTCTCTGTTTATGGTGGACAGCCCTCCTTTGCTCGATCCCCATTCAGAGGCCAAAATGGTGACTTGCACTCTGCGGGATCTTTCCAGAAAAGATGCCATTTCCAAGCATAATCAGAATGGCTAAACACCTAAAAGAAAACATAACATAGAAAACGATTTAAAAAAATTATCACTAGTAAGTGTTTAAATGGTGACTTCCTGTTGTGGTTTGACTTTCTATGTCTAGGAATGCAAGTTAATAAGATTCATGCCCCTTATGATAGACATCACAAAGTGTTTCCTAGCCTTAATCCTCGCCTAAACGCAAGGGTCTATATGACGTCATATGGAATACGTCAGATGGAATAATGATAACTGTGCCCAATACAAAGTACTTAAAATCCAGGTTTTTTCTCTCATTTATTTGTAATACTTTCACATTTTACAATACACCTACAGGCTACATTACTAAAAAACAACAAACCAACAACCAAAAAAACATAACATAACATAACATAACATAAAACTTTATTTATAAGATTCAGGAAAGAGTATTTAGCCTCACACGTACACTGAGAAGAGTTAAAGTTGCGTCTGGTTTGTTCTACAGGCCAAAATAAACAAATAAAATGAAAAAGAATGAGAAAAATTAAATAATAATCATCATCATCATCAACATCGTCATCATCATTATCATCAGCATGAAAAACAAATCCGAATTATTTCCTGTTTCTGGACAAAAGTAATGACTTTTAAGTTGGTTTGCTCATACAAAGGCATCACAAACTACACAAAGGAAGTTACCGGTACATCAGCAAAGCATGGAATTAATAAAAAGAGAGATTCTGAAAAGAATCAAACCAATAGTGCATAGGATAGTAGGATAAGGAACCATAACAAATGTACAATTTAATAGATGTGGCAGTTGTGAAGGTAATGTTAATGTTTGTCCTTTTTTATGTGCATGGCCTTTCATAACCAGAGTGCAGCTAAAAAAAGAAAGGAAAGAAACTTTAACTTAACAAAGAACCGGGAGTACATTCCAATTCAGATTCTCCAGATTATTTTTACATTCAACAATATTAAGCCCAGAATGCATCACTTGCACTGAGATGGAATTTCTGTGAATTCATACCAAAAAACTTGTAAAATAATAATAATTTTTTAAGTTTATTTTTACTTCTATTTTCATAGTAAAACTGCGCAATACTCAGTATTAACATATTAAAAAAATGTTATAAGTCATAAGAGTGGTATGTTATGCGGCGGCTAAGCATCTAATATTAGCAAGACTGTACTGTGGAACTCCGTTAATACAGTCACCAATGATTCAGAAAAGTTTGGCCATATCAACGGGGTGGCCATATTATTGGGGCAGGCTCAAATTTCATGACTTGAGGGCCCTATAATGACAAATACAACGCATATCACATTCGCATTTCTTGAACAACTGTTGTCATCAATAACCAACTGGAATGTAGATATCGCAGACAGTAATTGAAAAAAATACTTAAAATTTTCCTTCAGTACATGCTTCTAAAATTCGGCTAAAAAATCGCAACAAGTGCACTTTATGTGTACTGTTGTCTAAAAACAGTACAACAATAGGCTCAGAGTACTTAGATCAATAAAACTGACATCGAACAAGTGGCCGTATTAACGGGGTGAAATTATAGGAGATTCCATTTTTTGGGATTTCAAAATGTGGCCATTGCCCATATTAACAGGTGACCACATTAACAGGGGTTTTATATAAGGAAATATAGCCCACGAAAAAAAGTGGCCATAATAACGAGGTGACCGTGTTACTGAGGTAGCCATAAGGCAGGCTTCCACTGTACAAAGGAAGGATGGAGGTTACACAAACTGTTAAAAATACATTCATGTAATCATTTCCACCCTTTCTTATAACAGCCTGAGAGAACAGCCACCATTTCACCTTTTCACCACAACTGGTTTCCCTGCAAAATGACATCTGGGAAATGAGGACAAAAATTTCATACTGGTGACCTTTCAGTAACCAAATCTGGGTAGTAGGTCTGATTGGCTGAAAGTTTGCTTCAACCAATCAAAAGCACTACCAGATCTGGGTTTTGACATGTCATCAGTATGGAATTTCTGGAATTTTCTGAAATGTCGCCCATTTGCTCAGGCTACTTTCATTTCCCCAGGCTATTCAACTATTCGACATTATTTTCTTGAAAACCTAAACTAAGTGCGTACATGTAGTAGCTCTATAGGCAGTCATTTGGTGCCAACACAGGTTTGAACACTCAGTTAATAAACAAAAAAATTTATTCTGGTCTGAACTCTGATGGATTTCCCCCAGTTTCCAACAAGTTAGATTACTAACCCCACACATGACATTATAAAAGCTGTACCCTTCAAGAGTCTCAATTTACCTACAGCTGCAAGTTATGCAAATTATGCAGGATTACCTCCAGGACAACAAAGGGTCTGAATGCCACTCCATTCCCCTAACATGGTTCTTAAGGCCATTACCAAGTCAACCCTTTTTTTTCCAACAATTTGGACAACTTTGGTGATAAGGTATGTCACCACTGTTAGGTGAAATTATGACTTTGAGGCATTTTCAAGCAAAAAAGGTAACTCCCAATACCTAAGGCAGTAGAGAAGGAATTTTGATAGGTCAGTGAAGCCTAAATTTAACCAAAGACATTATTACATTATTAGCTTTGCCCATAATGTGATAAAAAACAGAGAGAGGAAAAAAATAAAGGATAATAAAATTAATATGCACTGGAAACAAAGGAGAATAACTGCTTAATTAGGTACAAATACCACAACAGCAGTAAGCCAATTACGGTGGTCCCGGGGTCTAAAAAATATGTAAAAAAACAAACAAAACAACAAACAAAACAGTAAAGCTATATAAAAAGACAATTAAGTTTGACAGAAGCATTAAGTTAAGCGATACAATGAAGCCCAGCTTAAAAGGAGATTTGCACTGTGATTTCTAAACTGTTCAAAGACAATACTCACCATCTGATATGAGTAAAAAATATTCCACTAGTGACATTGGGACTAAAGAGACCTCACAGGGAAGCCAACTGCTTATATTAGTGACATATGTGTCCTTAATTAAGTGGGGCAATAGTTGAAGTTGTATGTAAGATTTTTGCAGATATGTGTGAAAATGCATAAAAAAGTACCAACAGTTTGTGGACTGAAAGGGGGAAGAGGATTATGGTGCCACTCTGTTCAGAGGGATGGTACTGTTTGCACCTAAAACTGCAGTAGTCGGTTTAAGACACTTAACACATTTAATACTAGTACATCCCAAGAGGTCAAGTTTGAGAGTTATAATGAGGTTAATATACTTATTTAGTAACATCCAACTAGTTGTGTATTAACAATGCTGCATTCTGATTGGTTGAGCTACCACTAGGCTATATGTTATAACCCACTAGTAGCAAAAAGCGCTGGCTTTGAAAACCAAAACAGTGGCGGCTGAATCGCATTTTGCTCGCTAAAGTTGTTTGTCTCGATATTTTTGACCAACTAGTTGGATTTCACTAAAACAATTACTCCTCTCACCCTCATGGCCTCTGAGTCGGCTATTGACTCAGAGCCCACTCAGGCTCGAGGAATAATTGTTAATTAACTTAGTTAACGACCAGACAAGGAGCTAGCTGCTCAGAAGTTGGCTTGGAGTTAGCGTGGTGTTGGCGTGGCATTTGTGTTTGTTAGCATTTTATTGGCATGCTTTGGCGAGCTGGCAGTTATCCTGTGTGCTAGCATTTTTGCCAGGGTTTGGGTTACTGTACTAGGCCTGTTGTGGGGCAATTCCCGGTGCCCTATGGGTCAGTGGTCTACTGTTGCAATTAAGTGTGCACGTTTATATGTGCTCGTAGTTTTACAGTGCATAGTGTTCAGGGTGTCTTGCTGAGTGTTGCTCAGTTTTAGTGTTTTTTTTCCCTCCCACATCAACCCTTGCTATTATTATTGTCCTTATATCTCCACTGAGCCCTCTGTTCAGTGTGACGAGTGCTTGGGCTGGGGCTGGGTGTGGCAGGCAGGGCTAGTGGCTGGGTTGTGGGTAGGGCAGGCTTTTGGGGTGTTCTTGCTACTTGGGTTAGGGGTCGGCAGCTCCAGCCCCCTGGTTCTTAGGCACCCAACCGCTATGTGCGACTCAGGCATTAATGATAAAGGGACAACGGATCTTAAAACTAAAAAAGGAACTAATACACCTTATTAAAAAAATTAATAATAATAGTTATTTGTACTTATTAAAAACAATGTCATGTTTTGCAATGTTATGTCATGTTACGTTTGTTGAGCGTGAACAATGAACAATAGCTCAGTGTCAGCTGACTTAGTCTCTCGTTTGTAATCGACACCATCACTAATGGACATAAAATAAAGCCTTTACAATCTTCATACTGGTTTCCTGAGAGTAGAGTCTCCATCCCCCACCCCCCCCCCCGCGTCCCCCATGGGTTTTGGGGTGCAGACGTATGACATTTGAGACTACCCACCAGTCAGCTGTTCAGTATTAAAGAACACCCGAAGGAAAAAAGAAAAAGTCAAAAAGTCGCCTAAAAAAATAAATTAGAAACATTACAAGTAACACAAAATACAGTGATTTTAAGGGAGACAGCTTATGAACGCTGAAATATGAACCAAAAAGTCTTATATTTGTTCGTGAAGGAAAAAGAAATAAGTAGAAAGTATTTGAATTTCCGGTAATATATAGCACCTGATTTTTCATTAAAAAAAATGAGTTCATTTTTAGAGTTCATTCAATAATATTAATGAACTCAAAAAGGCCACACAGAATTTTACAACTTACTTTATTATTATTTCATAGTGAATATATACAGTGTATGCTTGATTTACAATATAATCCTCTACTGTTAATCTAAGCACCTGACCTGACCAGCGAAAGAATAGTATGGACTTTATAAAAGCTTTAAATAGTAACTACCAACCCATCCCCCTCCCTTCTACACAGACAGGCTGATCATTTTAAACAACGTAATGGCAGTCAAGGGATGATTTTTTGTTTGTTATTAGTGTTTTGATAGTAACATCTATAAATTAAAGTCAGTGTGAAAACATTTTACAAACAAGGGCTCAACATTTTGATGATATTAATAAAAGAATATGATAATATTAATTTTCATATTCGTTCACCCTTGGACCACTATTAATCTCTCATTATATACTTGCATACTGATATGAGTTCAATCCAATTTGAGGAGCTAACAATGTTTTATACATATGAAAAAAATGATATGTCCAATCAGAATAATTGTGAACGATTGTACTTTCATGTGTAGGAAAGATTATACGTCCAATCAAAAGCTACAGTGGTGCATTAGTTTCATGCTAAGTTTCCAGCCTTTTAAGGATGCTTGCAGCTCCCTTTGCTTTGTAAGTTGCTTTGCAGTCAATTCAGCCAGGAAATTTGTTGAGTCTGGGATGTAAAGGAAAGTCTTTCTCACAGAAAACAAGTGATAAACAGTCCAGAAATTGGAATAGAATAGTTTTGTATAATTTATTTCACAGTCACTGATGAGAAAAAAATTGTAGAGCAACAGATAGAATGGAAAAATATATCAGCTTGCATTGTACTTTTCAAAGGAGCTATTTTGTCTTCTATTTTTAGATTGATTGTGGAATGTACTACTAATTAAATTCAAGAGTAAAAGGCTAAAAGAGACAGTCACTGGAAAGACAAGCAGAATTATCAAGGGAAGCAACAAACTCCAATAGTTCCGAGATAAAAACTGAACAAATGATCACTGCAATGTTGGTGAAAGTATTTCTATATGTACATGTACAGCCAACTGGCTCTCTATCAGTGTGGTAGCTAGCTTCTATTAAAACTTAACCTAGGATTAAGTGCAGATCTTTTATTTTGGTATCTGTGACCTGATCCTGTAATAATAACCCTAAAAGTGCTGCTGATTGGTTGAAGTGCATTTTCAGCCAATCAGACAAACTACTCAGATCTGGGTAGTGACGCGTCATGACATGTCATCAGTATGGAATTTCTGCACTCGTTTCTCAGACTTCACTTAGTGAGTAAACCACTGGTGGTGCCATGAAATGTTGACTGTTTACTCAGGCTATGTAAAGGGGTGCCGTAAGAGTTTTTCATGTAAATTGGGCTTTAAATTATACACCACAGCCCAGTTGTTCAAAGGCCGATTAGTGCTTAACCCGGGTTTCTTTTCTTGTGTCCAACAGCATTTTCTCTGATAATTTTCTGTGCTTTTTTTACAGCTTTCAAATCTGATTTCAAATCACGCACTAACCCTGGGTGAGCAATTTGGCCCAGGGATCCCTTGGATTACCCTAAGCGGGAAGCCATGAATGACTCACTAATTAATCCAAAAATGGTTGTAATTGCCAGACTTATTAAAGTACCATAATAAAAGTACGAAAATAAAAGGTTTCAGTCTAAAAGTGTTTTGGGCATTCCCTCTTGGCTGGAAGGTGGAATGCGTTAAGTGTAGACTTACAATCAAATGGCCCAAACGTTCAGCACAAAATAAAGCTTATTTAGCAACCTCGAACAATGTATTATGCAAATTTTTCGCTTTGATAGATTAAGGGAGGCTACTACTCTCCTACTGAATAATCTTGCCGAGTATACACATGTTTTTCGTAATGGTTTTCTTCTTTAGATGCATGCACGAGTCAGATCAACGAGGAAAGGACTGCTACTAGTACTTGCCTGACTCACTGATGGATGCATCATTGCGTATGTTGCGTACTTGTAATTTTGTGTTGTTAGGCAAGACTGTAAATTTACCTTACACAACTAAGCTATCTAAAAGAAAGATCTTACCTTACAATGCAGGAAATCTTCAATAAAGTGGAGCAAAATCAACTTCAACGAACGAAGAATGTGGGAAAGTTCCTCGACGCGACAGAAACACTTTCGATTTCAGCCGGAAGCTTCAGCAGCAGAGCCGAAATGAGTTGTGGGACACCACCCACTGACCCCTCCCACCCACTGGTGAATAGTATAAGGGAGGGGGGGCTTATACTAATTTTTTCAAAGGGCGGGGGCTTATATTTTTCAAAGGCCCTTTATGAGGGGCTTATTTTTGGAGGGGCTTATATTCGGAGGGGCTTATCTATGGAGGGAAATTTGCGTTTCAAAATCGATAGGGCTAGCCTTTTTGTTGGAAGTAAATTTACCGGTTTTGCTTTGTTTTACTTTGTATTTGAGGGCAATTTTCCTTTGTATTTGGAGGGGCGATTTAACGAAGGGTTTTTAGCGTTACCGGTTTGGGGGGTTTATATTTGGAGGGGCTTATACAATCATGGAAGGGCTTATTTTCGGAATTTTACGGTATGCCAAAGGGGCAGTGGTTAATTCTCTGCTGCTGCCCAATAATCGGGAGAGGCATTACTAATTTCTTGCAAATTCTCGCCATACTTCCATCAAGCCTGAAATGTCCTCCGGATATCCCGCGGGAAGAAAGGCGGTTTTTCTTCCGGCCCTTCACTTTTCAAGAAAGATAATGAAACGGAGAAATGTTTGATCGTAGGTGACCTGTGCCCATCCCCACCCACCACATTTCGCGACGCCAACACTGGTTTCCCCGCGATATAGTTTATTGTTTATTGTTTATTGTTTTGTTTGCCATAAGTTGTACAAAGCAAAAAAAAACTAATTATTTAAACTCTCATGTCGAGGAAGCCCAAGAGAAGCCACCGGGTTATAAGGAATGGGCTCCCTCAGTTGGATAATTAGAACAAAATATTATCATAACTAGAAATACGTGTATCGCATAACCTTGCGAAGCTCGGGGGGGCCCAAAAGGGGTGGGAGGACAAGAGAGACATGAAGTAAATTATGTAACGGGGAAGGGTGGATCTAATATTGGAAGCTGAGATATACTTGATCTCCTGTGGATTAAATTTGAACCTAGTGCTCTGGCTTTAAAAAGGATCTTCTGAGATTTAAATGGGGTTGCTGTTGTTAGCGAATGCTGCATAGGTCCCATTCCCCCATGTTTACTCCATTTGACCCTCCTAGATGTGTGTAATTATGGTCAAAAGGAAATGGGGATGATAGTGGATAACTGCCGGCTAATATTCAGTTGCATTTGCTTAATAAAAACTCACCCTTAAGTGCAATAATTATTTGTGAAATGTGTCAGTAGCAGTGAGGCAATTCTAGGAGATAATGCTGCAGTGAAAACAACAACTAAATGCTGCTAATTGGAGAAAAAAATTATTGTTTGGCGAACTACAGCTATAAAAGTGTTTGCACTTTTTTTGGTACATAATCACACTTGACAACTACTGTTTGTAACAGTAAAGTGCAAACATAATCACTGAAATAGAAAATTACAAGTAGCAATGTCATTAAGGATGCAGTTCATGAGAATTACTAAAGTGATCATGATTTATGATTATTGTATGTGTGGGCATTCACCTTAAAGAACTGAATCCATGTAAAAAGCACCAATTTTTTACCAGTTAGGCAAGTGTTCATAGTTATTCGTGTACATGCATAAGAAACAAATCCCCATGCAAGAGTGAATTTGTATGAGATGTCCACAAACAAGTTATGTTGAAGGTGATCAGTTTCTCCATTGGTCTCAATTAAGGCCATGTCCACACGTATCCGGAATTTTTTTTGCGAAAATTTTTTCATTGTGTGATACACGCGCGCTTCGCGCGCGACGAGATTATAAACCTCGCGGCTCGGCTCTCCGCGCCTCGCTTTGCCAGGAACAAGTTGCATATCAGGTGTATATGAGGTGTATTTAAGGTCTATATAGATTTAAATGTGTGTATACAAGGTGTATAAAAGGTGCATATGTGTGTACATAAGGTCTATATAAACTATAAAAGGTGTACATGGGGTTTATATAAGTTTTATGCGGTTGTGCAGAAAAAAAAATCGCATTTTTCCAAAGGGTTTTGGTCCATAAATTTGTTCAAAAAATTAAACATTTTCCATGTTTTTAGTTTGGGCAAAATAGGCAAGAAAAGAAAATGTGTTGACTATATTCTGGATAGAAAAAAGCCTTTCTTGGCAAGAAAAACAAGATTTTAAAAAGTAGAAAAAATTGCGTTTTTCCAAAGGGGTTAGTCTATGGTTTTCATCAAAAACTTTTTATAAAAAAATAGGCAAGGAAAAAGTTTTTGGCGATGTCCTTGATAGAATGAGAGCGTGCCTAGACAATGAAAGCGTCGATTTTAAAAAGTCGAAAAAGCTGTATTTTTTAAAGGGGTTATACCATGGTTCTAGTCAAAAATTTGAAAGTTGTTCTTCTTTTTATTTTATGCAAAATAGGCAAGGTAGATGTGTTTGTCGATATTCTCGATAAATAGAAAGTCTTTCTAGACAATAAAAACATCGATTATACAAAGTCGAAAAAATTGCAAAGGGGGTGGTCCGTCATTTTGGTCCAAAAATTCAAAATTTTTCATCGTTTTATTTTTAACAAAATAGACAAGGAAAATGTGTTTGATGAAATTCTCCATAGAAAAAAAGCTTTTCTAGATAATAAAAAGATCAATTTTAAAAATTCGAAAAAATTCCATTTTTCCAAAGGGGTTAGTCCATGGTTTTCGTCAAAAGTTTGAGATTTTCCATTTTTTTTTTTAAAAGTAGGCGAGAAAAAAATGTTTGACGATATTCTCCATCGAAAAACAGCCTTTTTAGATTTAAAAAAAACATTGATTTTAAAAACCCGAAATAAATGCATTTTTCCAAAGGGGTTAGTCCATGGTTTTGGTAAAAATAAATTGAAATTTTTCCATTTTATCATTTACGAAATCCATCAAAGAAAATGTGTTTGACGATATTCTGGATCAAAAAAATTATTTTTTGACAGTAAAAGCATGGCATTTAAAAAATCGAAAAACTTGCTTTTTTCCAAAGGGGCTAGTTCACGGTTTTGCTCAAAAATTTATTTATTTATTTCTTTTTTAGAAAAAATAGACAATAAAATTGGGTTTGACGATATTCTGGATAGGAAAAAAAAGCCTTTTTAGAAAATAAGATCATTGATTTTCAAAAATCGAAAAGGTTGCATTTTTTCATAGGGTTTAGTCCAAGGTTTTCGTTAAAAATTTAGGATTTTTCTGTCTTTCTATTGTATAAAAAATAGGCAAGGAAAATGTGTTTGGTGATGTTATCCATCGGAAAACAGGCTTTCTACACAACAAAAACATCTATTATAAAAAGTCGAAAAAAAGGCTTTTTAGCAAAGGGGATAGTCCATAGTTTCTACAGCTAATTAATTTTCGACCAAGATTTCCAGTTTGACGTGTGAGTCAGAGCTGTTAACTGATATATTTGTCATTTTCGGTGTCATCTTAAACGTCCAGAGGCTTGGAAGGATCTCCAAGAGCCTCAGTACAAATTTTTTTGCACCAGCCTTCGGATGGATTTGCCCAGTACAACGAACCCGCTGTACGTACTGCCTTGTAATACAAATCCGCAAAAAACTTACATCGTTCGTACTTTGTTGGCCAGGAAATCAAACGGCTGAACTGTTTCTCGCATAGCCTGTACATATCCTGTTTGAATGTATTGTCACAACCAGATCGGTTCCAACCATAGTGCTGACCCTGTGTAGACATGATTTTAAAAGAGGACATGTTCAGTCACTGCAAATAAATCATGATTCCTCTAAAATCGCCTAAGAAAGATAGCTGTTAATATGATCGTGAAATTAATGGCAGTTTGACTAGGTTAAATGAAAAACAGCCTTTCTATAAGAACGATCGCTGTTCGACCATTATGATCAAGGCGGAGGAGTTCAGTAGAGTAAAATCGTCGTGATTGCTGATCTTAGCTTTTTGGCTCGCGGCGATCGTTTAAGTGTCATAAATATGGAAGGACCTGCTAAAAGTAGACTGAAGCCGCAGGTCCTCACAAATCCGGACATTTTTGAAACCACCAGGTTCATGTGGACAGAGCCTTTTACAAGCCACCCTGGTAAGCGTTTCATCAAGAAGCCGTTTCGGTCACAGGTAGCCCAATCTCACTATGAGAGTTAATACATGTGGTTTCATACTGGCGTGCGTAACCCTTAAAATGGCCGTGAAAATAAAGGATTTGTATGAGAATTCAGGTAAAAGATTCAAGCAGATGAATACTCGCTAGAATTTTCAATAAAATACACCTTACCTTACTTGTCTTTGCTTGCTGTGTGGTTATTCTCCCGATCCATTGCGATTTAAGCGATTTTCTTTAATCCCCAGAAAAAGACAAGTGAAAATAAGGTAAGCTGTATTTTATTGATTTTCCGAACACTTCTTGTAAATGGTAAACAACCAGTGTCTCTATATCTATTTCTATAAGCCCAATTTACATACGCGATAAAAAGAAGGAAACGAATAAAAACATTTGTGTGAAGGGATTGTGTACGTAGTTTGATAGGCAATGACTGATCTTTAAATTCTTACACAGGAGTAGCAAACATCGTGCTTGTCGCAAGCAGGGGTGAACGTCGTCTTGTAGAAGAACGGAAGCCCTCCAGGAACACTGCAGCCATTGGTTTTTATGTAACACTCTTCCTTCGACATCACGTTCTGAGCTAAAGACAACAGCATCATAGAGAAAGAGGCAAACATTGGGATTTTCTTCATTGTCGGAGTTCTGGGGAAAGAAAAACATGACCTCATTTTACTTCTGATTGATATGAACCCGATCTTCCTTGCCATATCTGACCGTGGGCATGAAAAGTGCGTTAAGTTAGTCATGAAATCTAAATTTTATAAAGGTTTATATCCTTTAAAGTTATGTATCCCTCATCTTGTTTTACTTCTCGGGAAAATTTTTTTCCCCTGGGAGGGAGGGGGGAAACAGCATGATTGTTGTGTTTTACCCCGGCCCTTACTAACGTAGCAACACAATTTCACTTCAATTTAAACCGACAGCTCTGAAAAGCCGTTTCGATCAGAAAACGGGTTGGGTAACATTATGAACCATCCAATACTTTGGAAATATCTGACTAAATTTTGCAAGTTTCAGTTACTAAAAATCATGAACCTGAATCCGAAAGGCGACATTTTTGGCGTCCATCAACCTTGGGAATTATGCACGAGTAAGAAAAAAAAAGAAAAGAGAATAAGAGGATGGTGCAGGAGGGAATGGGTTTGGAGGAGAAGAGAAAAAAATAATAAACGTTCACACTTTTGGTTTTAACTGTTACTTTATATGGCTACTTTTCCTGAACGGACGAGTAACAAGCCCTGTAAATATAATTTATATTGCACAACTCACCTTTCCTCACGTTAGAAGAAACTGAACCGGTCACCTTGGACTCAAAATTTGACGATGGCGAGCCAAAATGAGGGAAGCAAACATATACCTTCATGTTTAACCTGTTGATGGATTTCGAAAGCAGGAAGTTCGAGTATTTTTAATGGCATCATTACTGACCCACTTTAAATGTGTTCAACGACATATTTGGTTGATCATTTTGTTTTTGAAACATGAATATTACCTAGTGTCTTTGTTTACTTTGGCGTAAATTGAGCAGTGAAGCCCGGGGGGGGGTACTTGGTTTAATTTTTGCTGGGTATGTGCAGCTGGCCTCTCAGAGCCCCTAGTCCATTATAGTCTATTCTGTGGCCAATTATAGACCCCATCTTAGTCACTTTTGGTTAAATGTGTAACTTTTGCGGTCCAACTTAGTCGCTTTCTATTTTTATGAATACACCCATTTCCGATTGAATGAAGAACACTTTACTTTTCATGTACAGCACAAACATTCTGGTACGTTTGCTAAACGTTATATGAAGAAGTATCTTAGCCCAAAAAAATCCGAAAATGTGCCACCCCATTCAAGTAACTCTGTTGAAAATGCGACCCCATTCTAGTCAATCTGGCCGTGAAAATGCGACCCCATCAAGCGGCACATCCCCAGTAGCCTCACATAAGGAAGTACCCCCCTCCCCCCCGGGCAGTGAAATCATAATTGTCATCAGCAAACAGCCCTTCTTACAGCTGTTCCTCTTCTTAAGTCTTGGTAACTAGAAGTGGTGTCAGTCCGGTCCTTAAAAAGATCTACAAAATTCTAGTTTATCAGGATAATGTTAAAGGGTGTCTTAAGTCTCCCTGACTCCTACTCACCTCAAGGACACAAACATACTCTTCTTGGGCGGCTTAAGTGTTTCAAGGACTGTGGATAAGTGGAATTAATGTACACAAACTAATCTCTTTTCGCATAATCTCTTGTCAGAGGGAGTTCAGCCTCTACGAAAGATTTATTTTGTGATCGGTCAGCAGTTTCGAAATGATCTAATTAAACGCTTCCGCTTCTGGTTTCCGTCATTTTACTGGATTTAAAATTTAACCGTGGACGTCAGGCGTAAAAGATTAGTTCAGTTGTCACTTAATAAGCCAAGTTGTTTTTATCTTTAGAACAATGCAAGAGAGAATGAGGCGCCTCATTCTCTCTTGAACAATGTTAATGATGAGGATTATGATAATGATGATGAATAATGATGACGACGATGTTGATGACCTTGACGATGATGATAATGATTACGACGATGATAATGACTTTGTTATAACCAGCCAAGAGCCATAATGGCTCTTGAACCAGCATCCTCAATGAGCGATATTTTTTAAATACAAGTTTCCACTCCCTTTAGTTATCGATGGAGACGTTGTTGAAGACAAAGAGGAAACAGGAAGAATCAAATTCAGAGCAGGAGAGTAGAGAAGGGGCTTTTCACACGGCGTTTTTTGTGTGAATTTGAAACAAAGCTAAGAATCAGACTGCTGAAAAACTTGATGACAATGATAGTTTTATTCCATGTCAAGGTTTTACAGATGCTACTGACGAGAAAACGTCATAAATTCTATCAAAACTGTGTTTCAAGTAGAAGGCGTTCGGTGAAGGAAACCAATGACTTTCAAGCTCCAGTAAAGGAGCTGCGCACGTATTTTATAAAAATCTAACCGTGGGAACTACCACCAAATTGCTGGTAAAGAGCGAGGATTATTCAGTAAATGAAACTCGACTCCTACGGGAACAGAGAAAACCGAACCATGTGGAACATACTGTAAGATTAACTGACGCTAGCTCAACACGTCAAATATAAATAATCCATTAAAAACATGAACGTATGCTCTTGAACAGTCTTTTATTTCGCTTTGGGCCACGTCTAATCTTTCGCTAATCATAGAACAAGTGTTCCAGTTTGAAGTGTTTGCGAGCTGAAAATTCAAGTATGTGACGTTTTTAATGTCTGAGAGGCTTGAAAGGATCCCCAAGTTCTCGGATAGATTTGACCAGTAAAACCTGCCAAAAATACGTACTGATTTGTAATACAAATCCGCCAAAAACTTACATCGTTTGATCTTTGATGCCAGTAAGGAGATCCAACGTTTCTTACGGCCATACTTTTTATCGCATAGCATGTACATATCCTGTTTGAAACTTTTTTCACAACCAGATCGGTTCCCTCCAAAGTTTTGACCCTGTGTGGACATGATTTGAAAATAGGCATATGTTCAGACATTACAAATAAATCCTAGTTTACATATGATCGCTCAATGCAAGTCGCCCCATTAAAAGACAAGCGGCAAGAGATCATAACATGGCTCTTGACAAGCGGCCAAAAAGATCGTAAAAATAGTGGAAGCCCTTAGACTAGATTGGACGATAGCTGGGAGAATCTGAGCTCAGGGATCGCAGCAGTTTTTGAGGAAATACCTCCCGTCCCCCGTGATTGTGATGGTCGAACATCGATCATTCCTGCAGACTTAAGTTATATTTCTGCTAGACTGTTTTTGCATAAGTAAAAAAAAAAGGAAACATGGTAAAAACATTTGTGTGAAAGGGTTCGGTACGTATAGAGAAAGGGTGATGGAAAATGACTTATTTTGGAATTCTTACACAGGAGTAGCAGACACCGTGCTTCACGCAAGCAGGGGTAAACGGTTTCTTGTAGAAAAACGGCAGGTCTCCGGGGATACTACAGCCATTGGTTTTTATGTAACACTCTTGATTTGGTATTACTTTCTGATCTGCTAAGGACAACAGCATCATAGCGCCAAACTTAAGCATTGTTAAAAGTAATCCTCTTCATTGCGGCGGAGTTCTGGGGAAAGAGAAACATCACTGTATTTTACTTTCCGTGAATACGAACCTGGTTTTCCTTGCTATATCTGTCCGTTAAATGTGCGTTAAAGTAGTCATGTTATTTGTATTTTAGAAAAGTGATCCTTTTTAAACATATCCCATCTTAATATAAAACGCGTGAAAGCCCAAGTTTTATCCGTCTTATTTAAATCCGCTCTTTTAATACTTTTGGAAACTTTGTGTTATTTGCTACACGCGGTTTTTCCTGGAGAGGTGCATAATAATATTGATATTAATATTATTCAGTGAATTCCCATTCGACACTTCAGTAGCTTCGCAAAGCTGCAAGAAAACGGGCTACGTAACATTTTTCGCTATTTCTTAGGAACTCTCCGACTAGATTTTGGAAAGTGCGCTAATTGAAAATTTTTAAAAAATCTGCAAAATAAGGCCAAAAGGCGAGTTTTTTGGGGGCCCCCTCAAGCTTGGAAATCATGCAGTGGTAGAAAAAGAAAGGAAAAAGAGGGGCAGAGGGGGAGGGAGAGTGTGGGGTGTTGAATGGGGTTGGGGAGAGGAGAGGAGAGGCTTTTTGCCCAAAGGAAAAAAATGGACGAATTACAATTGCAACGATATGCTCGCAGTTACCTTTTAAAAAATTCACTTAGATTTAAACTATAATGATAACTATGATTCACAGTAGAGCTTACCAGTCCTCACAATTTTGAAGACCAGGGAACTTGCATTGTACTCAAAATTTCAAGATGGCGAGCCAAAATGGGATAAGCAAATATATACGTTCATGTTTAACTTACAAATGGATTTCAATATCAAGGCTTTCAAGTATTATGGCAACATTACTGTCCCACTTCAAAAGTGCTCAAGGACGTACAACTCTAATTGGTTATCATTTTGGTTTTGAAACAGTTTCAGTTGTTGCTTTTAAGTTGGGCCGTGAAATCATAAAATTAATGTCATAAGCAAATAGGAGCCTGAAAAAAAACTTGTGACCCACCTGCGTAAGTGGGCCACACTATGCCGGATAAATCTAAAAATAAGCAAGCAACTTGAATTCTTCTTTCAGCTTTTTCTGGCCTGTCATTGATCCGCGCTAATCTGGACTAATAGTCCAACTAAAGCGCTCTTTCAAAGTCAGTAGATAAACTTAAAAACTGTCCTTTCTAAAAATGCTAAAGTCATCACGATAACTGATGTGATTTCCTTGGTGGTCTTGGTGGCGTTCCGTTTGCATACCTACTAGCTAACAGGATAACATTTTATCCTTTTCTGATCAAAACTAGAAACGCTAGAGTCCTCCCACCAAAGATTTTCTTTCTAAAAAAGTTTTAATAGTTTCCTATTTATATTCACGACTAAGAGACGGGAATGGGTATGCAGCTCGAACTAAGGAGCCTGAGTGTTTAATGCCGTCCAAATATCATACAAAGTTCAACATCATAACTAAAGAATGGTATACAAATATCCCTAAATAGAGTCACTCAGGCTAAACTATTCACGTGCGCCGCCTGATACGAAAACCCAAAAACCCAATGGGAAAAAATTGGGAACGTATTCCCCAGCCGATGCGGTCGCACAACCTCTGGGGGTTAAAGGTAAAAAATCAATCGATAGATGAATAAAGTAAGATATAAAAATAAAAGTTGATAGTTCGAGAGCTGAGATGAATACATTACAACTGTCAAAACCTTATATACCTAATAACAATAGAGTCAATTAACGCCATAACCGCTCACGTGCGTTCATACCAATAGGAAAGTATTTACATTCTCTGTCACTGCCACTACGTTTAGCTCCGCCGAATGTAAATACATTTCCTATTTATATTCACGACTAAGAGACGGGAATGGGTGTGCAGCTCGAACTAAGGAGCGGCTGAGAAAACAAAGAACGGGAAACAATTACAGTCCAAGAGACATAGAGACCGCTAATCGGCTCTCTAGCGAATCTGTAACGTAGCCATCCTTAGCGTTTTCCGAACGCCATCTACCGTGGAGCTTAAACATTCTATCAGAGATACCACCATTAGCGGCGGCAGATGCACCGCCACTTCTGAAGCTGTGCCAAGAGAAAGACTTAGGATCTAAGCCTACGTCTGCAATCTTCTTCAGTAAAACTTCTCTACATCTTGTATAAGACAGTTTGGAGCCTGGGCGGATGGACTGAGAGCCAGACTTGGTTTGAATATTTCCGAACAAATAGTCGTCTCCACCTTGGGAAGATGTCGGTAACGTGAGTTTGGCTTGCGATAAATACTTCTCTAAATTACCCCAGGGGCAAAGATCCGTGCCAGACTTGACAATGGGGACAATAGCGCCCTCGCGATATTGATCAGTTTTACTGCTTTCTATAAAAAGTTCAAAATGAGTGTCATGCAGCGCTAAATCCTTAAGCTTCAGATTAGCCAATTCATCAAATCTTAAGAACCCCGCAAAGGCCAATAACGCCATGGCCATGAATCTTGTGTCCACCAAAGATCCATCGAGACTCTGAAACAACTTTTGTAAAATTTCGGGTGTAATGGGGAGCTTTTTGGAAGTAAGGTGTAGTAGCCTTCTCTTAGCGGACTCCACAACCTTCTGGGGAACTGTATGATTGGTAGGAGAGTCGAAACCGGCAATATCATGAGCCCAGCGAATGCTATAGAAGGCGTTCTGGACCGGCGCAGGAGAACTAGAAGCCTGGAGAACACTGAACAGGTATAAAGAAACATAAACCGGAGTAGCAGGCAGCACTGCGACCTCGGGAAATCTGTTGGCCCAAGCACGCCATCGCTTAAAACCGTTGAGGTAGGCGAGAGTAGTGGAATCTGCCCTGGAACCAAGGATCTCCGGTAGCTTTTCTGCTAAGCAGCGTAGGGAAGGAGCTTTGACATCGTTAAGCTCAACCCACATAGGGCAAAAAAACATCTGAAAATACAGAAGAAATTAAAGACCATATGGATTCAATGTAAGGACTTAAAAAAGGAAAGATGCACGAGAAAAAAAGGAGCGGTAAAAGGAAACGCGCGTAATATGTAGATATAACTATCACACAGGTACATAAGATAACAAGAGAGTGACCACCGAGGCGCACTCGACCATATATCTGGGGGACCTGGAAGGATTAAAAACTGACCGAGGTCACACAAAAATGTAACGGTACGACCCGTCGGGATCAGTGAAGGTACAAACAAGGTCACCGAGACCCGCATAAATGCCACCGAGGCAAAAGAAAAAACAGAACAAATCACTCCAAATAATAAACCACACTTTAATATAGGCTAAACAAGGTAACTACACGTAACTGCGGAAAGGAAACTAAGCCTAGAAGAACAAAACTAACAAGCCGATAAACGGACGGCTAATACATGAGACTTAAATTTAGGGCCATCAAAAATAGACTCTGTAGAGCCCGGAACAAAAATATTAGAAACATTGGTAAAAACAATGGTCTCTTTAACGCAAACGGAAAAGGGGGAATGGGGACCAAAGAGCATGGGCCAAAATGGAGCTGAGACCCACTTGGGGACAATAAGAGTGCCCATAGACCTACATACAAACAAATGCCTAATAACCCGGGGAACAAGGGACACTGGGGGAACAAGCCAGTTATTCTCCCCCGCCCAGTCAAAACAAAAGGCATCCACCCCCTCCGAGTCAGGATTCCAGAAACGGGAAAAGAATCTGGGTAATTTGCGGTTATGGGAATGGGCAAAACGATCTACGGAATGTGGACCCCAAATGTTGTCTACATGGTGGAAAAATTCAAACGAAACACCCCAGTCATCAAAATCAACGATCCTACTTATGGCATCCGCGTGCTCATTGAGAGACCTAGGAATCCAGTCCACCTGCAAATCAATACCATTTCGCAAAACTAGTTGAAAAATAGAGAGGGAAATTTCGTGCAAATCCCGCTTCATACTCCCGTTGCGAATAATGGACGGAATGTTGCGGTTATCCGTGAACCATTGAACTGCGCGCCCTGACAAAACTACGGAAAAACTAGAGAGACAAATATAGACTGCCTTAAGCTCACGCCACGTGGAGCTGCGAAACATTTCATTAGCAGTCCACGGAAGATGACAAATAACACCCTGGTGGTCTTTAACAACACCGCCAACCCCTAGGTCACTAGCATCTGAATAAACAATGGTACGAGAACATGAAAAGTGACGCCCAATGGGCCTCCCATTCAAACACCGAACGTTCTCTTTCCAGAAAAAAAGCTCTTCTTTGACAGAATCGGACAAAGGAAACCTAGAGTCCCAACTAGGCTGAAGGACGATGGACATATGAATAAACTTTGTCATCAATGTAATAACATTACCTACAGCTAGTTTAAAGGAATTAATACGACCAGCAAGAGCGGACTGTTCCCTGGCGGTGCAACAATTAGCCTCTAAAAGGGAATCAATATCAGAAACAACCCGCTTGAGCTTTATCCCCGGAACAAAAAGCAAACCCTGAAAAAGATCAATGGTGAAACCCAACCAATCAAGGACTGATGTAGGAACCCAAACAGATTTCTCGAAGTTGGGTACAAAGCCAGAACGAACCAAATCAGTCTTAACCCTGGTGGAATGGGCTAAAGCAACCTGATATGAAGGCCCCTCCCCTAAACCATCATCAAGATAAACAACAATGTGAATACCATCCCGCCTCCAGTAGGCAACGAGAGGCCTAAAAATTTTTGTGAAAACAAAAGGGGCTCAACAGAGGCCGAAGGGCAGGACCCTAAAACAAAAATAACGGACCTACCCTGATAAAACCAGGAAAAACCCAAAAATGTCTGGTGGGGCGAGAAGATAAGCACATGATGATAACCGCTCTTAATGTCAAATGAAAACATGAAATGACCCTTGTCAAAATAATTTAGAGCAACCTTAAGATCCTCAAACTTGACCTTTTGCTTCCAGACATACTTATTTACAAACCTAAGATCCAAAATCAACCTCTTTTTCCCAGATGACTGAATAGAAACGGAAAGAGGGTTGACGTTATGGGGCAGGACCTCCGATTCAAAAATGCGATTGGTAACCAACAATTCGGAAATAGCTTCGTTAACAAAATCAGAATGAGCCAAGGCTGACTTATTATTACTAGAAAAACTAACAGGGGGTGTAGAGTGGAAAGGAATACGATAACCATGCTCGATAACATCTAGAATAAATTGACTGGCACCTATAGAACGCCAAAACTGAATATGGGATTTAAGCCTACCGGCTACAACGATAGTAGAACTACGACCCTGTTCATATTCAAAAACGTCAAAATCATCCTCAACAAAGTTCCTTAACTTATCTTTGTCCTCGACGAATGCACCAACATCCCAGTCCATCACGTACGTTTCCCAGGTTGGCTAGCTGAAAACTGCGTCTGAAGGACGGGGCAGTGATTCCTGAAATGGCCGAAACCGCCACAAGCAAAGCAACTGCCAACACGCGAACCACGGTGAACCTTAGGCCAATTGACAGCACCGAACGGATTCGAAAAATTAGAACCTGGTAGAGAAACGGCAGGATAAGAAGGAGAGACTGGAGTGCCGTAACCAGAAACGACGTAGGGCAGCGAGGGAACTGGCGGAGTGGAGGGCTTTTGAGGACGGAGAGACGAACTCTTCTTCGCCAATTGAGCAGGCCGGCGTTTCTGTGAAGCCCTTACTTCAGCCTGCCTTATACGCTTGTCATCGTCGCTGTCATCAGCAAGATCCCGACGCTGGTACTCGTTTACGACTTCCCACCCCTCCTCGGAGGAATCGGCAATAAGGATGAGCTTATTACGATGAGAGAGCTTCTTCTCACCTTCCTTTAACTCTTCCAAGGCCTTTTCAACTTGAGGCGAAGACGCCTGAAGGGCGGTCGAAGCAGAACGAACGTGTTCAAGAACTTCAGAATTAAGTAAGAACTGCTTTTCGTTGCCTTTCTTTTTAAATTTCGGAACACTAGCAGTAGCTGTCTTGAGCTTCTTCAGCGCAGCGTCGTGTTCTTGCGCAAGTTCTCTCTTTAAAGAAGATAAACCAGAACGAAACTCGTCTTTGAGCTCGGAAATGCTTCGCGCGAGATCAGCATCGGACGGCATTTTAAAAGTTGATAGTTCGAGAGCTGAGATGAATATATTACAACTGTCAAAACCTTATATACCTAATAACAATAGAGTCAATTAACGCCATAACGGCTCACGTGCGTTCATACCAATAGGAAAGTATTTACATTCTCTGTCACTGCCACTACGTTTAGCTCCGCCGAATGTAAATACATTTCCTGATTCGTCCATTCATCCGTTTGACAAAGCAAAAGAAGCTGTTTTCACAGCATAAATTAAATTTCACTTGTTGTGAAATTATGGTAAGATTAATGAATAAAGTTTCCTAATTGCCTTACACGTGCGCGCATATTAAAATATCCATGCATCGAGAGGAACACAGATGTTAGAAGATAGTAATTTGAGCATATACATACACAAACTGCTGCGACTTTTTAAGAATTAGTGAGTTGAATCCAACTTTTTTATTTCAAGAGACAGAAGTTATAGATCTTGAAAGGTAATTTACGGTTGTTATAAATAAATAGATAACAGCCACAGCCGATAAAACAGACAAGTCTCCCAGGACTACTATTATTGCAGAGACATACCTTTCACGTTTCCATGACAACCTTTATATTGACCACCTGATTGACTGTCATCTGGCCTTCCACTGACGTAATGGATAACGAGCCATAGTTTACTGCAACCTCGCTCCCGATGTTCTCTCCCTTGCCTCGAGAAAGAACCCCAGTTGCGGCTGGTCATGTGACTACCCGTGACAATGAACACCTCACCAGGGTAGGGTTGACTAATGTATTACCTTCTCTTTGGTCCATGAAGAAAATGAATATCAGCTAAAACACAAGATAGTAATATGTAATTCAGGCACATGCTATGCATGAGCCAGCACACTATGTGAGAGGGTCAGAGATGTTACATAACATATCAGCGCTAAAAATTCTCGATTTTTTGGATGTAAGATTTGGGGCGTGCACAATTTGACTTTTTTGCGTGACGTCACAATCAATGAGTTGTAACGGTTCAGAGATTCGTAAGAGGTGAAAGGTAAGGCTCATTTTTTACTGCCAAAATGTTTCTACATGTCCGGGGAACTATTCCTCATGGTGACAACCAGTTTAGTGGCCAATTTACCAATGGAGCTGTGAAGAAATTTACGGCGTCATGCTTCATGGACTCTCCATGGAGACGATTTGCTCCTTGAAAACTCTGTCAGAAAATTACTGCTGACACCAAACAATTGTATGCCAAGTTGTTTGTCCAAGACATAACCACACAGTTGCGATCCGAGCACCCCTAAGAGAGACTACCGAGAGACTCTTAAACTGACTAAATTTTCTGCGTACCTCTACGCTATCCAAGTGACCGCCGCTTCACCCTCGCTAGTACTCACTCTCACATTGAAAAAAATTCTAGTTTACCTAGGTCTTTCGGATTAAGAAAGTAATTCAAACTCTTCTATTGTACGATTTTCGAAAGCTTCAACATGATTTCGGTTTCACTCTCCATTTTCTAGACTGCACGGCAAATTTTTTCCTTCTGACAGTAACCTCAGAGGAGAATCTGTCGCCTTCTGTAAGTCATCAACAATAAGCTAAGCTGATCAAAATCATTTTCAATTTTATTCACAATGAGGAAACGATTGGTAGTCATGCCTCAGCGGCGATTAAAATAAAAATAAGCATATCCCAGTTGCAAAATGTTGGTTTAGGGGAGGGGTAGGTGAGCAGTTTCCCAGAAACGTATCATGATCCACACAAGATCCGTTAAGATCAAACTAAACAAATGATATCAAGTCTAAGGCGCACATATATTCAGACTGCTCTTAAAAAACACAATAAAACCATGAGTAAGGTTTAATAGCCTTAGCCTTGTTATTCAACCTCGTCCCCAGGGCGCTTTTCCCTGGGTTTGGAGATGGGGCCCCACCTCCAAAGCCAGGGAAAAGCACCCTGAGAACGAGGTTTCTTGTTATTCTCTTTATAGAATACAATTTAAAGTCCTGCTTACAAGAGAACGAACCAAAAGGCGGGATTATAATTGAGGTCCCGCAATACCATCCCTTGTCACTCAAAAATGAATTGCAGAGGGGTCCCAAAAGTTGTAAGATGACTTCGGAACGCAGTGTGTGCAGGACAAGCCACTCGTGCAAAGCATACATGCAACCAAGATACATAATATTAAGAGCTATATACAATTGACAACAAATTCAACTTCCACATTACCAATCTTTTTTTTTTCTTTTTTAAATAACAGTTTCCTTTGTTGTATTCGCAGAAACGTTTCAAGCGTAAAATCTACGCATGCCCAAAACCGACAGGCTGTATATTTGTAGCCAAAAAATTAATAAAATAAATAATGCTACTTCAGTTTTCAGGTTACAAAAACTCTCGTTGGGTCCTTTTCTTTTAAGCGAACGTCTGGAGATCCGGAACGTGGCCCAGGCTCAAATCCCGCTGTTGATGCCATATGTGGGATGAGTTTGTTGTTGGTTCCTCTCCCTTGCTCCGAGAGGTTTTTCTCCGCGTACTCCTCAAAAACCAAAACTTCCAAATTCCAAGTCGATCTGAAACGTACGGAGACGTTTAAACAAGTTCTGAAGAACTCCCAAGTGGTTCGTGGGTAAACAAATTACAATTACAGTTGCGGGCAATGTTTTAATTAAGCATAAAAGTACAAAGCACAATTATTCCATACTGCCCTGACGAATCTTATTCTAAGAAACATGGGTGTTAGCCGACGCCATTTGAGGATTCAAGTTTGTGCCCCTCAAAATCAAATGAAAAAAGCTGGTCAACTGACGGAAATACTACCTAACACAAGCGTCACGCGTTGCATCATGCAAACAAAACCAGAACAAGGTAACAAAGAAAATATCACCTGCCTTTAGGGCATGCGAATACTAACCTCTACTAGCCCGGAGCAGTCACGCAAGCTTACCAACTCCTCTATTTTCACTAACATTAAATTTACCTCAGCAAATGTTGCTGGTAATAATTTTGCTCTTAATTAACACATGTTATTACTCATTCAAAATATTTCTCTTTTTCTGATTGGCTAAAACCACACGCATAATTCACCATAACCAGCTAGTATTGACCAAATTTGGCAGAATTTTGCGATTAATCAACCGATGACGTCAAGAGTGCAGCACAGTTGCAGGTTAATGCAACGTTTATAGGAGGGTGTTATCCACCTCGGCCTTCGGCCTTCGGCCTCGGTGGATATCACCCTCCTAGATCTGTAGAATTCTTCACATCCTACTAGGCCTCATTCATTAATTGCTAATTACATGTACATGTAACCCGAAGGGTCACTCCACTAGCCTCAGGCTATCGGCTAGCTTTTTTGTCGCGAACTGGGAGCTAAAAGCAAGCTGTCAAGCAAGTACGTTTAAATCTCAGTAGTGTCAGACAGCATCATGTGATTATGTAATATATCAAACATGAAATGCAGTGTTTCATCACCAGATGAAACACCGAGAAGAGAGTTGAAAATACGACGCGCAGCGGAGTATTTTTGACGAACTTCGAGCTTTTTCATCTGGTGATGAAACACTGTGTCGAATGTTTGATATTTCTTCTCAAACAAAATCATTTTTGAAGGAGAAATTAAGGATGCAAATACTAAGCAGTGTTTCATCCGATTTCCAAACACTCATTAAACATTAATTTCCTTTGTATCTTCTTAATGAATTATTAATGAGTTTCAGAAGTAATGTTTTAAAAGGAGGTCATATCTACCTAATTCCTCCTGACATATCCAACAGCTGTATGTTGACATGTTTTTATTTACCGTGTTCAGCCATGGGAGATTCCATTGATGAGTCCTTTGAATGTCTTTCTTCCTGAACAGCTTCTCCTGCATGGATTCGTTTACGTCGCTTGCAACTTAATGGCGCCTGTAGTTTCTGCAACTACTATCTTTAACTCCCGTGTGAATTCCTTCGTGAACATTGCAACTTGATGACGTCGTAAAGCATGCATCGCAAAACTTGCAATTATCGGTTTTCACTCTATGTGAGTTTTTTCGAGGATCTAACAAACTGAGGACTGGTTAAAGCACTTATCGCAGTACTTGCACCGATGAGCCTTCACTTCTGTATGAATTCGTTCATGTATCTTACGACTAGATGACGTCCTAAAAAATTAGTAGCAATAAATGCATTTATAAGGTTAGAATTCTCTGTGAATTCGAATGTTAGTGATCCTTGCACTTTGATAGCGTGACAAAGCATTTATCAATTTCGGAATTTGCAACCTGTGTAAAGCATTTTCCTCAATTAATCATTTACATTTTTAAGGCTTCACTCCCGTATGAACTCTCTCGTGTCTCTCGCAACTTGATGACGCTCTAAAGCTTTTTTCACAATACTTGCATTTAAACGGTTTTTCGCCCGTGTGAATTCGTTCATGAATCCTGAGCATGGAGGGCCTGATGATGCGTTTATCACAATACTGGCACTTATGAGGTTTCCCATTTGTGTGAATTCGTTCATGGCTCTTGAGCCTGGAGGGCGTGATGAAGCACTTATCACAATACTGGCACTTGTAAGGTTTTAACAAATTTAACCCCGTGTGAATTTGTTCATGCTGCTCGCAATTTCCAACCTGCGCAAAGCATTTGCCACAATATTTACATTTGTGAGGTCTCACTCCCGTGTGAATTCTTTCGTGTACCTTACAAACGTGTGACCGGCTAAAGCATTTATCGCAATGCTTGCACTTAAACGGTTTATCTCCTGTGTGAATTCGTTCATGTCTCTTGCACTTCCAGGACGAGATAAAACGTTTATCACAATACTTACATTTGTAAGGTTTTACCCCTGGGTGAATTCGTTCATGCGTCTGGCAATTTGAAAAAAACGCAAAGCACTTGCCACAATATTTACATTGATAAGGTTTCACTCCCGTATGAACTCTCTCATGTGACTTGCAATTTGCAGACGTTGTAAAGCATTTTTCACAATACTTGCATTCATACGGTTTTTGGCCCGTGTGAGTTCGTTCATGGATCCTGAGCTTGAAGGGCTTGATGAAGCGTTTATCACAATACTGGCACTTATGAGGTTTCCCATTTGTGTGAATTCGTTCATGGCTTTTGCACTGTGACGACTGGATGAAGCTTTCGTTGCAATCCTTGCACTTGAAGCTTTTCTTCCCTCTGCTCCCTTTTGTAGCCTTTGTTTCTATGTCTGACTGCGTGGGCTGTATAACCGTTTGGGCATGATGCTGCATTATGTTCCCCTGAGTACCACTCTATGATATTGAAATAAAAATCGTTAACCTGGGTAGACGTGCCAACATTTTTGAGATTTCTTTGTATCACATATGTTTCTTCATAAGATGTTAAATGTCGATTGGGTTCTTGTTGAACGAAGGTTTTGATCTCAATCAAATACGTCGTTTTACATTCAGCGGATGCTCAACCTACCGTTAAGCATTGTTGCTACAATTCATCGTACAAAAAATGTAGATATTCATCATAGTGAAGTACATCAATAAAAGGCATCATCATTCGTTGTACATTTTTCGTCCTTATCATTGGCCGAGAGCCCTCCACGTGACCTGCGAATAACTGCCTACAAATTGTGGTCTGCTCACGCGTAATGTCATCCAACTTTGTTTGGCTGCAAATAATATTCTGCTCATGCGTAAATGAACCCACGTTTTTCTCCTTCTTGCGATCGCCCTTGCGTGAAAATGGCAGATCGCTTCGCTTCCCGAAGATATTCATTATAAAACACAACTCGGTGATCGAATGATAAAACAATGATTGAACTGGGTTGATTGATCTGCTCGCCACTGACAAATACCGATCTTTTGCTCAACCTCGTCCAATAACTGTTAATTATCATTTGACTTCACGATGATGTCACTCGTGATGGAGATGGAGACGTTTCGGCTGCTTACTGCAAATCTTTATCAGGTAACGACTTCGACTGGTTACGCAATCAAACGTGGCATTGTGAAGTGTATTTATATGCACACTGAACTTAGTCTCTAAGGAGGAAAACACATGTGACCTGTTCTTACAATGCTAGCCCTGCGAACAAGTTCAAATCCTCTGCAGTTGCACCCTATGTCGCTTCTCGTAGACCGCGCAAAGATCACAACTACGACGACCGGTTAAACGCGCTGTTGACCCAGCTAAACCAGAGAATACCTTGCCAATAAGGCGAGACTATAAGACCTATTACACCTCCGCCTCAAGGCCTTTGCTGTTTCAAAGCACGCTCCCTCCCCCACACCCCCACCCCCCCCCCCAAAAAAACTTCTACAACCCTCAGGCGTTTTTAAGTGGAGTGGTGTGGGAGGCTTAGGCTAGGCACGCATACAGGGCCATAGAGGTGATTTTCAAAACAATTGACCCTAACAACATAAAAGGCGACAGTGGTATATAAATTCCAGAAGCATGGACGCCCATGGTCATGAAATACAAACCCGGAGAGCCGTACGACTGACGACAGCTGAAAGATGCAGTAAAAGCAGTGGCGGATCCAGGGGAGGGCCCCCCTTATTTTTAGACCAAACTGAGGCCCGAAAAAAAATTTTTTTTTTTGGAGACCGCCCCACATTAGGGAGCTTTATAAGCAACTACGACGACTACCACAACGACGACTTCAAAACAACAATAGGTTTAGTGATCAAAACAACAGCTCAGCACGTGCGTCACGATTCTTAGTACATTTCTTTGACGTCCACTGCACGACTACGACGTGAAACCTCCTAATTTGACGTTTTATGGAGGACGTGGACATCCCACGATGAATTTTCCTCATCTTTTTTAACCTGAATAAAATCCTTATCAATTCAACACCAGGAAAAGTCCCATTTGACATATTGAGCGGGTCCAAATTAAATAGACGCGATTAAGTTTGAAAGAACGCAAATTCATTGTTTTACCGACGTTTTCACTGCCGTCGTCGTCGTCCTTGCTTAAGGTCCCTATTGCCTGAAGAAGACTAGTGTACAGCACAAGTGACTAGATCGTGACAACATCGACAAACGATAGTAAATTATTCTATTTGGCTGCTATGATTATATATAACAGCCCCAAGAGAATCTGGTTATGGAAATATCAGGAGTAAATTCATCGAGGGTGTGTGCAAAACCGCCAACGATAAATTTTGTATTTTTACCGATATAACAAACAAAAATTTCTTAGCGTTCTTATTTTGAAAATTCAAGCAGTGGTCGGAAGCGCATCGATTGGGGGTAATAAGGAGATGATGACGGTCCAGTCTTATAAATGGAGGGGTGTGGTTCCAAAATACGGTTTAGCGCTTACAGACGCCTTGGAGATATATTTTTCCTCGTGGTAGACTACGGTCGATTTCGGAGTTAAGTTCTGTAAACTGAAACCAATCACGTGAATTGCGATTGAACTCCATTTATGGAACGTAATGTTTTCGATTCGATTAGAACAGCCGGTTTATGCATAGACGCAAACATTAAGGGCAAGGATGTTTACTCGTGCCATACAAACGGTGACATACTCAGACGCAGAAACATACGCACTGCTCCGGTTTTCATGTAGTTTTCTTGTGCTCGTGCTAATACTTACAGGCTGTATAATCACGTGTTGACAAGCCTCATTCTATGAGTGCGTTTAAGCTACCGAGTGATCGTTAGTAACACACCTCTAAAATGCCTTCAAAAGGAAGTGCATTTAGCGTTTGCAGCTTGATTACAGGCAGCCCACTCAAATAATTAGAAACAAATAATTCAAATAGAATATAACAGCATTAAAAACACCGACTGTCGGGAGGCAACTGGTTGGCTATTTAGAAGCGTCGCCGAGGACTGGAATCAGTTGGGACGGACAAGAAAAAATTTCAGCTTGTTGCTCGCGCGGAATCCTAACCTTCAAAGGTTTTACCATCCCTGTCATTAAGGAGTAAAGGCTTATACAGCGTACTAATTACCTGTTAACTTATGGTACTCTGACTCAATTCGCTGGGAAAAATCAATGACATCAATGAGGAGTCTGTAACTAAAACAAAGCCAGCTATGAACAAGTTAAACTATTTTTTTTTTCTATTTCTTCCATATCTAACATGTACTGACCATATATATTAGATAAAGAACAAGGGGATTTGGATAGATAAATAAATTTCAAAAACAAGATACACTTATTTGGAAATTAAAACTCACACTTACAGGTAGTATAAAGCCTAAACAACCAAAACACTGCATCTATCTGGTGAGATATGCTATTGGTTTCCTAAATCCTCATTGTCCCAAGTTAGCCTAAACAGGTTCTTACATACCGTAAAATTAAGACGACCACTCTCAAATAAACGTCCCTTATCTAATAAAGGCCCCCTACCTAATAGACACCCCCATGACAATTACTCCAAAACACTAGGACAATGATCTTCTTACCGCTGCGTCCTGCATCCTACACATGAGCAGTCTCTCTTTTTCTTCAGATTTAGTGAGGGGAGTGCATCTTCGAGCGGCCTCTAGTGTCTCGCGCCTTCAGCCACGCGCGTGGTCATTTGCTTGTCTCGCGCGTTTTGCTCGACGGACGAAAGAAAAAGAGAGACTGCTCGTAGTCTACCAGCATCCCAGAGGCTTAAAAATCGCCAAAAACCCAAAATAACTCATGGCATGGGTTCCGTAGGACGCGAACATCGGTGAATTTATCGATACAAAGATGTTTTTGTAGAATATCCTGCTCGTGTGATTTCTGTGGCTGTTATTTTGGCCGTTGTTTAACAATGCATGTTTATTCTATTTAGTACATCTGTGTTTTAAATAGAGGGACTGTATTTTAATTTCATGAAACTTTATCTTTATTAACTTTATTAAATTAGTAAAGCCGGTGAGGCATCACACTAAGGTGTCCAGGATTCACCTGGACACCATAACTATTTGTAACAAAATCACTGCCAGGAAATAGCAAAACGGATAAACATCATTTAAATTGCCAGTTTCTTGCTTGATTAACGAGGTTTTGTGTATTGCATCCAATATGTCAAGTTCATAGTAAAGATGGGCCAACAATGACAACAATGACCTTGACCAAGGATATTGACACAGATTTAAAAGAGCAATATATGGATCTCTAGACGGCATCATTGCCAGATCCAGACCTTGAGATAAGGGATGGGGCCGGTCATACGGACCCTTAGATAAGGGGGGGAACGGTCTCCAAAAACATTTTTTTTAGCCCTTTGTGCCTCAGTTAGTTTGGTCTAAAAATAAGGAGGGGCCCGGGGGGCCCGAGCCAGTCCCCTGGATCCGCCTCTGGGCATAGACTTATCAACGGATGGACAGGATGCAAATTTCTGTAGCTAAGAGTATTTGGGTTCTTAGCTTACAGTATTCAGCCTTATATAAAATCTGCATACCAAACTAGCATAATTTTTTATGTAAAAATGACTATAAGAAGAGGAACTGAAGCACTGACCACATGAATTTTCAAGGTCTCCTGCAGGACATAACCTGTAACCTGTATTGTAATGCCCTGCCCAAATACACTCAGCTCTGGAAACCTGTTACATGTATATGAACCAGCTTCAAATTTAAGGCTAAACAGGTTTTGAATAGTGGGGGCCTTTAAATGCAAAACTGGCAAATTTTAGCCTAACAGGTTCATAGAATGAAAATGTAATTGAAATTTATCGAAACAATAATAATTTGTTAATTTAAGTTCAGGATCTTCAAATAATTACGGTATCTTTCATTACTGACCCACTTCGATCAGCATTGCTTTTTGTGGGTCAGTACAAAATGTAATTTTTTTTGTTGTTTTTCTCTAATAATAATTTTACTATTGTTGTTGTCTGCTATTGTTTTGATCCGTTCTTCATTTATTCTCCATACTGTAACTTTTAAATAATGTGAAATACAGACTCTACACCTGTAACTGCATATGGTATGCAGATTTTATAATAGGCTGAAAAAAGTTGAACCTTCATGCTTCCAGCAAGTGGAAGCTTCATGAATGGAGGCTGGCCACTTAATTGAGGTTCATCAAAAATTAGAATACATGTAATCTTTTGCAGGAACATCACTAACATGCGGCAGAGGTGGCTTTACTGATACACAATCACCTATCTCAGACTGGATTCTCCTTCATCATATTTTTAAGATAAATCCAAACTAAACTGAGTTTACATAAATAAGAGGAATCACATCTGGGATTGTCAAAAGGTAGCTGCAGCCGCTTACATTGGGTGGCCGTCTGATAGAGGTTACATTTACAATATTATGCTTTTCTAGAATTATTTTGGGACTTTGATGATTGCCGCTTAATACAGGTTCAACTGTAACACTAAATTGTAATAGCTGCAATGGAATTTTTTTCCAGAAAATAAGAATCTATTTAAGAACCTAAATAGCCTAAACTTGTGCTAATTACCATTTATGTACTAAGAACCTGTTCAAGCTATTCTAGTACTTGGGAAAATACAGTTATTCGTGGGTTTTTACTGTACTTGTTCACTAAATAGTGTTACCTAACTTTTGTACAACTGGGGCCTGGCATGTAATCATTTCTTTACATGTTTCTATAATTTGTTTTTGTTGTTGTTTAAAATAATTATTAACAGGGCATCATTATTCAGCTATTCAAAATGGATACATTAAGGCAATTATACAATCAATTACACTGTAAACTCTCTTACAGCAACCACTTCTCTTAAGCGACCACCTCTATGTCAGCGACTACTTTGTAAATACATTCACTACCACTAACCGTTTTCTTTCTCCCTCAAATACTGTTTCAAAAACTCTCTCCTAAGCAACCACTTCCCTGATATCTTAATTAAGCAATCGTGACCACTTTTAAGGCCAGACATTTGACATATTCTTTTGTTTTCTGTTTCTGGTAAGTGATCTGACCACCCGACATGATCTTGTATGATTGCAAGAAAACCGTTTCTTGAATGTCACAAAAGTTCAGTTTTTAATAGCACTGACCCAGAGAGCTGACAAATTCATTGTGATAAGTGTAATAAAAATTGCAAAAAAGATGAGTTTGCCCACTATTGAGGTTGTGAAGAGTTGTCCTTTGCAGTCAAGCGAGTGTCAGATATTCTTTATAGTGAATTTTTTAAGGCTCAAAACACACTTGAAAACACAAAAGCAATTTGATGTAAAAATTGTACAGTCTGAACTAGAGTGCAAGTACATATGTGACCCTCCACAGGAATTTGATGCTAAAGGTGAAAGCACGCGCACGACACGCTTGCACGACACGCTTAGCGTGCCGTAGATCACGGATATGCGCATATTAAATTGAAAAAACAAAGACGGACACACTTGCTTTTGTTTTGGCAAATTTAACACGCTAGACCTTTTGTTTTTTTGTAGCGTGTCATATGTCACGGTACGTGTGTGAATTATAGCACGGTTAGCGTGCAATTTGGGTAAGACACGCTGAACACGCTTGATTACTAAAACCGCTAAGATGATAAAAATGGCTTGGGTTTTCAGCGGATTTAATCAGCATTGATAACTGGTCGAAGTGAATCAAATATACCAATTGAGACTGTTTTGGAATTTGATAGTAACCGTGGCCATTTGAAAATCACGACTTAATGGTGGTCTAGCCTGGAATTAACGCGAGATCAGTGTAAACCAATTCCTCCGGCTGTCGGCTGTTGACCGGAATCGCAAAGAGGCCTGCTATCGCATGCGAGGCACTGAAGTTATGTCGCCTGAAAATTATAGTTATGCCACCGGAATATTTATTAGCAGTAATGCACAGAGAAATGAAGTTGAATAAATTAGTTTAATATATTTCTTTAAGCCATGCTGAGACGAACGAAGGTAATTAAATCAGAGAAACAAAAACTGCCTAGAATTTTCTATAGGTTGAGGAAGGCTAAACATTTCTAGATGACCGTTCCATGCATGTACAATTTTCGAAGGTTATCTAATAAATTCCTTACGATTTTCTGAAGTTTAATTTTTTTCATTTCATTCCCCAGTTAAGCTATTTTTCATAGAGAATTAAGGAATCCTAAAATTTTCGGAACCGAAAATACGATAAAATTCTCACTTTCCTAAAACTTTCAATTGGAAGCTAAATTTTTCGGGAAAATAATGCTGAAGCCCTTGTAATTTTGAAAAGACTGAAGTTGTCCTAGGATGCTAGGATGCATTTAGGAGGAAATCGCCGTCAGGTGCCCCTGACGCACGAAGCGCTATCAATCATAATTTATGTAAAGATATCTCGTTACGCTATGCTAAGACGAATCAAGCGCTGTAAACGTGTACTATATCTCGTTCTTCACAGGACGAGAAAAACAATAATCTGTAAACTAAAAACACTGTAGAATGAGGGAGGATTGCGGGCGACTTTTCTTTGAATTTTGGGCGACAAAACTCATATTATCAGGTTTTGGACGACACAACTTCAAACGACATCACTTTCGAGTAGCTTGACCGTCACCCCTTTAGATCGAGCTCGATGAATTAATTCAATGACCGAACTTTATGGAACAAATGATTGCCTTCAAGAATTTCACGCGGACTACTTTTAATTTAGTTCTTTTTCTCTTTTCTCAGTGTGTGACTGACAGAGATTTAATTCTCGGATCGAACTTTAGTACTCTTAACACACCGTATTATCGTGGCAAAAACAAAGAATCAAACGAAAAAGCACCATACAATTTCGGAATTCTGTTAAAAAATACATTTTTTGCTTACTATTCAAAAAGCGGTGAAACAGTCATTAATTAACTGATGTTTCGCTTTTTGTGATATTGTCGGCCGGATAAATTAAGCAACGTTGGAAACGTTTTGGAATTTTGTTACATCTAGAAAAGCAGGCTGGTTTTTATTTGATCACTACTATATCCTTGCAATCGCTAAAACATAAATAGAATTTAGTGATCCTGGCACTTGATGATTTCTATTATATTTGATCGCGATTGCTGCGATCGGCAAGAAAGTGTCTTAAGTCCGAAAGATCACTGTTTCTGAGAAAATTGCAAATGTGTTTTAAATTAAGGAAAGTTAAGATAACCTTTGCACAGCTTCGTCAGTAAACATTTCTGGAAAGAACTTTGATTTTGCAATGCTAATATAGTTCTACCCATAAATCCAGTAGGTCACACCGTTCACTGTTTATACTTTTCAAGCGACAACGTTTTTTCAATCAGATACTATCGCTGCGATCGCTGAGGTATAACTTTTTCTTTCTCGATAGTTACCAAAAAAGGGTGCCGTTCATAATCATTTACGGTTCCTTTTTGTAGAGGAAATTTATTTAGCTTATAGATAACACGCCTTGCGTGCTTTTGCGCACACTGAAAGCGTGTTGTGCTTTTTCGCACGGAGCTTTGGTTTGAAAACTTTAACACGCTCTTTTGTTCGACTTGCTCACGCTTAATTGTCTCAAGCGTGTCCTCTGAAACAAAAGAAATTGCTAATGAGGCAAGATTGCAAGCGTGCTAAAGCGTGTTAAAATAAATTCTTTTGTTTTAAAGTGAAAGCGTGTCGTGCGCGTGCTTTCACCTTTAGCATTAAAGTCCTGTGGAGGGTCACATATATGCACCCATGTTTCAAATTTTTCCCATGTTTTGATTGGGTAAAACTGAATTTAGGCAATTCATAATGAACAAGAGACAAATTTTAAACTGTATTGTACTTGTTGCTTGTAAAAAGATCAATTAGCTTCAGGCAGAGAAAGCGTTGTTAATTTGCCTAATTTTAGCTTATTAAGTATTAGATATATATTTATCTTATAACATTAATTTCCAAAGTTTGAGCTTATTTTGTTACATTTTCCCATAAGCAACCGCCTCCCCAAACCGACCACTTTTCCGTGAACCAAGGGTGGTTGCTTACAGAAGCTGGTCGCTCGTGGGAAAATGTAACTAAATAAGCTCAAAGAGAAAGTTAACTGTAATTCGACCATTCAATGCTATAAAAGCTGCTACTAATAATATATATATTTAGCCAAGCCTAAAAGCGGAGCTCCCGATTTCATTACGTAATAATAACTATAATACAATATAGCCTAACTGATACCTGCCAGTTGGTATCAAGTTGTAGTCTACCACGCAACCACATTTGTTAAGCGTTTTGCTGCTTGATGAGTCAAAAGTAACCAGCAGGGGAGACTAATCAAAGTCTGATGTTTTCCCTTGGAAATAATTGTAAAATTTCCCTTTCTTTCAAAAAAATAGATTTATAAATCCTTAACACTTTGAATATAAATCTGAAACCAAATGTTATGTAACTGGATCCAACTACATCACAACAGTTAAATATTTCCTTTATGGTCATGATTATTTAATTGTCATTGCTTCAAGCAGACCTTCAAGTTATTACATGTAATAATAGTAATAATAATAATAATATAATAATAATAGTAATGGTAACAGGACTGAGTGGAGTCGAATTAGGTCTGTAATCATACGAATGATTAAAAATCGGACGACCGTGTGGCGGGGCAATTCATCATCAGAGTATGATTACAGATCGAAATAGGATGAAAGTTCTGAGGATTAATCATATCTTTAACAAAATTTGTGATATATAGGGCTCTTTTTAAATCAAAACACAAGAAATTCCAAATTTTTAGCTAACAATGAAAAAAAAAAAGCCATTTTAAGGGCGCGCATGATGGGCGCGTGCCTGTCAATTACCAGGCATGGCGGCGTACTGTCCTATTAAACTGTCCTATGAAACTGAAATCAGGGCAGTTGAGAACCAATCAGATTTGAGAATTTTGTTATAGTTATGATGATAATAATAATAACAATAATAATAGCTAAAAAAGCAATCTATTTAACAAATCGACCACAATTTTCCATGGTGTACACTCTTAGGGGTGCATGTTTACATGACACTGGGGCAACTTTCGCCCTGGCGCAGGTTCCTGGTTTTCCCCTCATGGCTCTACATTTTGTTTACATAATACCACCATGCCGGCACAAGTCACTCAAGCGTCAGTTCACCGGTCGGATTTGCAACGCGAAATTTTCACTCGGTACAAAATCTCCCCAACAGGTATCATCTAAGCAAACAACCACTTGCTGGGTGTGAAATCGGTCTGCCGGTGGACTGGAACAGGTGGCGCATGTAATGTTTGCAATTTTGAATCACATATTTTATTCACATAGGTACCCTCAAACAACGAGGATATAAAAATGACCCAGTTGTCATGTAAAATGGCATACAAAATCAAAAGTCATCCTGGTGGGAAATTCGCGGTGCGGGGTTTTCTCATGTAAACACCCCTTATATACCACAGTGTCATAACAAGTTCAAAGCTCAACTGGAACCACGAGTCGCTTTGCAAAGTTTTTGAACATTTTGTAGCATCATTTCTGATCTACAAGAGTGTAGACCATGAAAAATTGTGGTCGATTTGTTTTTTACAATAACATTTAATTTTAATTTCACGACGTTTTTTTATTGTTGTTTTGCATACTTTTTTTTTTTTTCTCTGCTTTTGCAGCTTCAAGCACCGACTCACTGTCAGAAATTTCTCCCATATGTTAAAATTTGGTTCTTTTTTGTCATGTTGAGGTATAATTATTTTTCAAAACCAAAAACAAAATAGCCAAACACTGCTTTGGGTTATGTTTTTCACTTGGTCTATACTCTCATCATGCCTATGAAAGAACACTTATTTATTAACCAGTAACGCCTACCTTTCGAAGCCGAATTGATGGCGTAAACTTTTACTTTATACCTCGCACACCGGAATACGAAACACCATATTGAAGGTCCTACCTTTCAAGGGTAAGCATATCTGTCACTAAGGAGTTAACCACGCTAAAAGCCGATTACACACTGGGCTTTCTATGTAGAGATGGATGTTCTCGACGTGCTTTTATGATATATAACTCTAAGGCCGGTAGGGGTAGACAACCGCGAAGAAAATTTCCAGCAAACGTTAGCCTGAATTTCATCCGATTACTTTCAGTAAACAAACGTCTACTGAGAACCGGACCGTTTCGTTGTTTTGACTTTCATGTGCTTCATTTAACAGTCATAAGGCTAAAAGGGGCATAACGATGACCTCTGCCTGGGCGAAATTTTTTCTGCGAACGTCATTGGACCAGAAATTTATCGCTTTGAATCTAAAAAGAAAAAGAAATTAGATAATTACTCGACGTACTTCGCGAACACTATCACTATTGAAAATCTCATAGAGCTCTGAGCCATGTATTAAAAAGAACATCGGTCATTTTCAGGAACTGACCTTCGTATACTCCTTGTCCAAAATACCTTGAAAAGATAAAAGATCCCTCTTTTTAATATCTAACTTGAAAACCGGTATTTTAACTACTGGAATTGAGGTCAGGCTATTGAGAAGATGTTGGAGGGAAGGGAACATGCGGAATCACACTTTCACTTTACCATGGGTGGCGTACGACATACCATTTCGCGCCATTGCAGATGATGCACTCGAAGCAGCGAAAACAGCGGAAAACGCGTGTATAAAAGCCCCTGGTTTTACTGCCCCGCCAGTTGCGGCTTTACTAACTGAGCAGGTTAAGGTGGGCGGCTTGTGCCTCAGTTTTTTGTTTTAAATATTCATCTTCCTTTCTTTGCTTAAACCTATTTGTTGGACTTTGCTACCAGAAGTATGTTGATTGTTAAAACGAATTGAAGTCCTAAAATGAAACTCTTTCTTATCATTTTCCACTTCTAGATAACAAACTATGCCCAGAAGCAAAGGTAAGTCTCTGTTCACAAAGTCATTTTGAAAATGACAATTCACTATCCAACTTTTCACTTTCTTCTCTGCATTTTACAGTTTTCTACAATTTAATACAATGTAAAACATTTTTTTTGCATTTTTTTAGTGAGCAGAAGTGGACCTGTTGAAGAAGCTGTAAGTGACAATTATAATAAAACCGGCTTTCTACCGTTCCTGGCAAATATTTCTTTGCCTTATAAAAGTCAAAAGTATAACGTTTTGAGAATTTAATAGTGTGCTGTTTTTTTTTTACTACCCTTTGAGTGTTTTTCAACGACATCGCACCTGTTAAGCTTACTGTTTTTTATTTTTTATATATTTTTTCACAATTGGTTGTGTCTAACACTAGATGGCTGAATGGCTCTGACAGTGAGATAAGTTTCCTTTTGTTTGGTCTTTTGTTAACTTGTTAAAGGGGTTTTCTTTTCTTTTAGTATACACTTCTGTAGAGTAATTTGTTTCATTCTTAGCTTGTGTGTATCGATTATGGGATGCACGCAGGAAGTTTGGAGAGCACGAAAGATGCGTAAGGTTGCATGAGGAGATAGCCGAGTGCAACTCTGCTCTCAGTGCTCTCAAACTGGGCGCTCCCCTGTAACTCGATCTTTGCCTGCCAAAAAGCATTAGCAAATTCTTCTATATTATAACTGACAAAATGCTTGTTTTGATTAACTACAAAATTCTCAACGCGCAACACAATAACAACGCTTGTGATGATTTTTGATAAAATTTTCTTTCTCTTAAACTGAGAAAGAAAATTTGCTTATTCATTCGTTAACGATCAATGAAAACTAAAAAGAAACAAGGTAAAAGAGTCTTACAAAGTACCTAAAGTTAAAATACTCACATGTTCTTAAGAAGTCGTGGAGTGTATGGTTTGGATTTGTAAAAGATATTTTATGTTTTGCTCGGCGAAATCCAAAAAACTTGTGTTTTAACTTGAAGACCACCGTCATCCTACTTTAACCTTAAATTCATTTACGAACAATGCCTGGTTATTACGGCTTCTTGAGAAAGAAGACCTGGCAGCGTTGTTTTTTGTGAGTGGTAAATTTATGTCTTCTTGTGCAATTTGTCTTGTTATGGCAACAGAAATTTTATTTGCTTCAGTCGGATTGTTCGGCGATAACAAAAGGTGCATAATTTTTCGCTTTTTCGCTTTTAATACTTTATAATTAACTTGTTTTTAAGGGTATTAAAACAAACGTTAAAAACGGAGGACACTTATTACCGATTGCATTTTCCGACACAGACCAATTTGTGGTCCTTTCCACTTAAATGTCAGTCTTTACAGCACTTTTCAACGAATCATTCAGTCTGTATTATTTGCGAAGCATCTTCACCACTTTTGCTGTTGGTTTAAGTGCTAGGACGAAGCTAAATTATCATTGCCGTCGATTTTTGGGTACTTAGGAAAAAAGACGAAAAACAAAGGTGAACGTCATCTCATTTTACGCAAGCGTGTGCGTAAATAAAGATTTTTCATGCTTGGCTCAATAGGACTTATGCAACACGCCCGCTATGTTATAATGTATGTTTTAGCAGAATTCTCATCAATGACCTTTTTTTAAACGTTTTCGTAGCCGGTTCAGTCGCAAGTGCGCAACCATGGCCCCAGGGGGCCAAGAAGGAAAGAGGAAGGAGTAAGTGATAGATACGTCCGGACGTTTATGTTACCTTGTAAAAATTGGGTCCTTTGAACGACGCACATCAACTGGAGTTGATTATGGTGCATCTTTAGGCAGTAGTTCAGAAAATTGGTCTCTCAAAACAGTTTAAGACACTTAATTTCAAGCCATATTAATACAATGAGACACAGGCCTGACTTTTGGTATTTAACAATATTGGGAAATTGCAAAAGTGAACATGCCCGCTTGACCATGTTTTTTTTTCCCTTTACTTCATGTTACTTGTATTTAGCTGTTCTTTAGTTGTACAACAAATAAATAATTTCACGTTATTTGGCTGCAACAATTGCTTTAGACTGTTTCTACCACTTGATTTTCTCTTTAATAAAAGGCACAACTTCAGTCTGCCATTATCGTATTAGGCCCTGTTTACAAGGTGGTAGGGGTACTGGTGCTTTGGTCGACCCCAGCAAGAGGTTACCCTCCTGCCGCTTTAAACGCTCAACTAAGGGATAACTTGCCTACCCAGGTTAACTTTCCGCTGTCATGTGTGACCAATAATCATTACCAATTTGAATGGTATTATCAATTTCTGAGCTTAATTGTAAACACCTGAATCATAACAAGTTATTTTCTGTCTCACGATGATAATATTTTCCCTTCTTTGGTAATTTCACGTGTTTTCCGCAAAGAACTTCACGTTATTTCAAAGTTTAGACCGTTGCAAAAAGAATGTCACACATCGCGAAACACGTCAGCAAAGCGGTAAAGTTGAACCGGGTGATAGGGTAACCCTACCTGTAATTGCTTGTAAACCTGACCCGCTTGCTAGGGGTAACCCTAGCACAAGGTGACCCTCTCTCCTTGTAAACAGGCCCTTAGCAATTGGAATTCCGCCAAGGAGGGTGAATTAAAATGTTTAGCAAATGCATAATCTATATGTTATACCTTTCAATCAGTCATACATTAAAAGCAACTTGTTAACAGCCCTAGTTCTTTTTTTTCGCACCCTACGGTTGTAAAGTTAACTATTAATTTTTCAGTGGGTCAAACACCCATTATAAAGTAGAACTAAGACAAATATGACGAACTTCTTTTTGTTCATTTTATTAATTACAACCTCTACAAACCTTAATCTGTAATAATTTGTGTTTCTTAACAGGGGTATTGCAATTGCGAAGATAAGGAACACACAGCCATGTGTGCCCCTCACGTGTGTAGATGATGAGCTGCAGGGTGGGATGTGTATTAGTGGGGACTTATCTTACTGTTTGGGCTATCAGTTATAAATAATAATAATTGTAATGGGAATAAGTGGAGTACAACTTTGTCTGTACATGGTGAAGTTCTCTTAATAACAAATGGTGATGGTTATGCAAAGGTTATCATGTTTAAAGCTTATTGAAGATTAGGACCTCACAAAATATTCACAAGCTTTTGCTGATGAATGAATAGAAAGGCACATTCGAGGCATGGCAACAATCTGACCTGTACTGTCATCATTTCAGCACAATGCATGATGTGCCCAACCTATAATAATAGTAAAATTAAGACAGCTGATAGTCAGCCCAGTCAAAGTAGATAATGTTTTTTATAGCTATTATTAATACAATTCTTTTGTTTCAATTTGTGAACATTCATATTAAGTGCTACAACTGTGGGGTGGGGGCCACAGGAAATCTGTGTGCCCCACCCCAAAAGCACTAACATAAGCAGCATAACAAAGAGTAAAAATAGTTATGTTTATATGATAATTATCCAAAACTAAAATGCGAGGGAAGTAGACCTGCAGGTTTCTCCAAACTCAAGTTACATCTTCATGTACATGGATGCTGTAAACTTCAGTTGCAACCTTTGGGCTTATACAACTAGACTAAAAAAATTAGTCTTTCACAGCAAGCTATGTTGCAGTGTGATGAAAATACTTTTCTTCTTTAAACTTCGAAAATTTTGTTCAAGTTTAATTCATTTCAATTTGATGGGAAAAATTGGCAGGGGGAGATTTATAATCAGAAATTAATGGTAGTGTCTGTTGACATATTTCCCACATAATTATTGTGCAATACCCCCTGCCATATTGCTGTATCCTGTCTTGAATTGAATAATAACCTACACTATAGCGTGTGTTAGCGAGCCACCAGCATTTTATAAAGTGACTCTGAGAATGACCCTGAAATAAAACACATGAACAAAACAAAATAAAACAAAAGGACATAAAAGCAAAAAGAGATACAAAGCGAAGATGGCTTTTTCAGTTAGTTATGCAAACACTTGGGAGAAAAAAATTCATGCTCAATAACTTCCCTAGAAATTAATCAAAAAATTCGCTTTGATGTGATAATGAAACAAAGATTGGCCAATTAGCGATGCCTTCTCCATATTAGGGTTTTTCTTTGGCAGGAAAACAAAGAAATCATGTTTTGATCTTTTCACCCGTTGGGCTATAAAACAGTGTCTTTTACAAGTGTTGGCTTTTAGTCCCCTTAAGTTTTCATTTGCCACCTAAATTTCACCTTGGATCCCTAGATCTGAAAAAATTGTTTATCTTGTGGATGAGCTAGTTCAAAGTTAACACCCAACCCTATAGAACAAATATTTTACCCTTTTTACAATCCTGACCTGTGATTTTGTGGTTCTTCCAGTATTATATAAAACAAACCAAATTGTATTCATTTGTTCTTCCAATGTCACTTTATGTAGTTTACCTGGCTGGATTTGTTCTACCTACTTTCTTTCCATTATATGACCAACTAATAAAAATCATTTTTTGACAAGCACATAGTTTTTTGACCATTTGTATCTATTATTTATTGTATTTGTCTTTCTTCCGACGGGAAGCCAGTCATGGAACAGGAGGGCCAAGGCCAAAGCCATGGCAGAATGTTTTTACATCTACAATAAGTAACTACTTATTAAATAAGTACTTATTATAGATGCAAAAAACATTCTTTTTATTATGTTGTATTGTATCTACATATTTTAATATTTTTTATACAGTTTTAAGGGGGGCTGTGTCCACGGCAGTCCAGTCATTTTGTTTAATTTTTTAATTGATGCATATCAATCCTATAGAACTTTAAAGTAAGCAAAAGAAATTACATATAAATGAAAAAATCAGAGACCGAGACAAACAAATATGTCTCCAGGCATTATTCTTGAGGTTGCAAGCAGCAGGGCTCAACTATGAAAAACTGTTAGGCTGAACAGTTTCAAAAATCCTAATTTCAATCCGGTTCAATCTTTTTCAGTTTTGCCATCTGTGACATCTGTTGTTTCTTTTATGTAATTATTTTAACCTTCCTTTAAAGTTTTAAACGTTGGTTTTACGTTTTCTTAATTTAACTTCAGGCCTTTGTATTTTCCTAATTTGGCTGAATTTCGCTGACAGCTCCTTTAATTTTTTTGACCTCCTTCATTTTTGAACCTCAATTTTGATAATTAAATTTTTTGATTCCTTTATTACCAAAATTTTATAAAATTATATATATTATTGGAAATTTAATTAAAATGCAGCTTTTAAATTCTGATCCAGGCTTTTTTTTTCGTTCGGAAACACCTTATACATTTCCTTCATGAGTCGTCTACCGCCCCTAATTAAGGTACCTACCAATGTTTTGTGTTGTGCGTCAAATTTTACTGGACGTTCAAGCCGTTTTCAACAAAAGGGCTTTTATCAAATATGTTTCTCTGCTTTCCATGCAAGGCGTGAATTATAATTGATGCAGCAGTCATTTGTGAAAACATGTAGTTTAAAAATAGTATTTAGCAGTGATTGCGAATCTTGCATTATCATTGTTGTGTGGTACATTGTTCAAAATGTCAAGTGAAACAAAATAATTCCTTTAAATATAGAAGAGAAATATACTACAAGTGCTCAACACTCTGCCAACAACTCTTTCATGGTCTTCATGGGTTTGCATGCTTCTAGCAGTTGAACTCATGCAGTCATACAGACAACAATTGTGCTTATTACGAGCAGAAAGCGTCAAAAAAGAAATAGTCATGGTTGTTACAAATTTTCAAAAGGTGTTGAATTTAAGTAGTTGTGTTGATAAGACCTTGAATTCGGTTGAGGTCCATGAAAACTAGTTGATATCTTGGGTCATCAAAACTTCCACCACCTTGTCTAAAACCATTTTCATTCATAGGCAATATCTCACTTGGGTTTCTTACTTTAAAGGCTGTCTCTGTACCTCAGATGCAATTGCAAGTCAAACCCAGTCATTTTTCCATAAGTGTTGTATCCAGGAAGTAGTATACTTGGTGTAATATGCAATCAACCATGGCTGAAAGTAATAATTAAACTCAATGACATGGTTGCCAATAAGATGTTCAGAAAGGGGCAGTTAAAGAATGCCGATTTATTGAGTAAATAGAGGGGATATTACATGGCATACGGAGATATGAAATTTATCTTCGAGGTGTTGAAAAATATTTTTACCAGTGAGCACAGCGAGCAGGTGAAATATTTCGAGAAAGAAAATTTCGTATCTCAAGTGTGTATGTAATGTTCTAATGTTAATTTTTTTATATAAACTACCAATGAAATACCAAACCATTTCCTAAAACAGTTTTATCTACGAAAGGCGCGATTTATTATGTAGCCATAGAACGGTGTTTTTCACATGTGAAAATAACATGATATTTTGACGTGTGAAGATATCATGTTTTTCGCAAAAAGCTCAGCTGGTATTTCATTGGTGTTTATATAATAATAGGTGTATCCTCTAGACATCAGTAACAAATAACAACCTGCTCTCATCACAAAATGAAATATCAATGGTAAATTTTTTTTTTTCCCATAATTTTTACTTGATTCATTTATAAACTACCCAGTCATTTGATGTCATATGAAGCACTACATGGTATTTGTACATGTATGCTTCACACTAAGTTTGTTTCAATTCCTTGGAAAAGTTTTTCTGATGTCTCTGACATGATGCGATATGACTTGATAACCAATGCAGATCATTTTAGATGCGGCTACCAGAATGTCACCAGTCACCAGCAGGCGACTGAGTAAGTTTCTCTCTAGTATTTTCGATGGACACACGCGAATGGGTAAAATGATCTTCCTTCAAAACAACATGGCGATCAACGAAATCATACTACTTTGTTGAAAAAGCAAAGTTCCACAAATATCTCCCTCAAATGGGTTTCCTCTCTCAAATTTCCGGGTGTGAGATAATAATTGTTATGTGCTCTATCAATTGTTGGCATCAGTGGATTCAACTCATTGGTTAAAAGGAACTATTGGTCACATGACCCCTACACTCCAGTAGCCTATTGTATTTATTCTGTGGAAACCACTATCCATACCCGCTTTTACTAAAGTGAGCCCTTGATGTTAACAGAATTCCGACCTTCCCTGTTTTGGATGAAACCTCGAGTTATCGGTAAATATTTCCTCCATCCTTTTTATGTTTATTGTCCTGAAATCTCCCTTTTGGTTTGGACTATACCGAAACAAACGTTGCCCTTTACATGACATAAACGACATTTAAATACGCAGCTCAAAATACATTACGTTATAAGTTTCCTACCTTCTCACACACAGGCCTAAGTGCATCCTTTCCGAGCTTAGAAATAAAACAACAGACAGCCTCCTGTGAAATGATGTAGGATCTCCAGCTGGCGTAAGGGCGATGCATTTTACTGAAGTCTCAAAAACGCAAGGAGCTGGGCCAAGTCAAAAGAAGGCGGGAAGGGCGGGGAAAGAATGGTGATCGACGATTGGCACACACGTCTAGCAGGAACGAACGCCTGGGAGTAAAACGTCAGCCGCCATCTTTATGTCGTTGAATTCCGTGGCGTGTTTTAACTATTATTTCAAAGAAGACGAGGCCAGTGTAAGATAGAAAAAACCACTGGAGAATGTGTTTTGACTTGATTTATCTTGACGACTACGCGGAAAATGCGGAACACATTTTGAACATCGTACATCTGCCATGGCTTGGGATAATTCGTTGCATGAAGACCCTGGGCCTACCACTATCCTGCACTATCTAGGTAACAAAAATAAAGCAATACTAATTTGTTATACTTTTTAAGGCTCAGTTTTGTTTAATTAAAGTCTTCAGTCAAATGAAATATTTTTAGCTACTTCTGTTAAAATTAATGAGTGGTCTTGACATTTTTCTTATGCGCCCGATGGTATTTTTCTACAACATAAATGATCATCAAACACGAAATGACTGTATGTCTATTTGTGTCGTTTGGGGTAAGGTAATTTTTACCGTTTGTGTATTAATTATATAGGACCAACTGCGACATCAATCACTCGCTTTAACCAGTGGCTACCGTAGTTCAGGGGGCGAGTTTCATAAATACAATGTAGGTTCAGATGTTGCTATTAACCTCTTGCGTTGAAATAAATAGTATCAATGTTAACGAATTCTTCAATTAAGAGCCCGAACATTTAATTGTTAATAGAATAAAATGATGGTTCCAGTTTTACTGTAGCGCTTCAATTATGTTTGAAAGACGAGTTTCTCTCACTACGTGTTAAGTTGATGTTTGGCCAAAACGTTGTTTTGATGACACGGACTGAGTTTACATTTAGCACTTGTTTGTAGTAGCCTGAAATTCATCCGATTACTTCGAGTCGTTTTCTCCTCTCAACAACATGTTACTGAGGGGTAATAACGACTCAAAAGTAATCGGATGAAATTCAGGCTATGTTAAGGAGTATTTAACGTCATTTAACTACGATTTTTATTCTTCATTTATCAAGTAAAACAGTCAACAGAAAAAAGGTGACACAATTATCATTGTCTGCCAACATGTATTCCTCATCAGTAAGAAAGGAAATTTATAGTATTCAACACTTAAGTTATACTAGCACATAGGCCAATCTCTAAGCAACAAGATCAAAGTGAATGCAAAACAATAAAGAAGCAGTTGTAATTCTATTTCAAATTCCTATATTTCATGTAGATGTGAACGTGACTGAGGCAAGTGTGAGGTTCCCGGTCCCTGCAGCATTTTTTAAAGATCATATGGTAGACCTTGCAGCGACAGCCGCTCAGGAAGGCGGAGGTGTCATGAAGGGACCCACCTTCACTCATGTGGCAGACTTAAAACAAAAAGGCTACCTTTTGTGACTCTTGTTATAAACAGTTATAATAAAATCAGAAAATAAGCATGCAAAGTACAAAACTAACTATAAATGACTATATATTAAAAATAGTAATAATATTAATAAAGCTATATTTAATCTGCATGATGAATCAGCCTACAGCTGCTGTTAACTCATTTGCAGCATAAATAACCTAAAAAAGAAAAGCTAGATGTAACTTTTTACACTACAAACAAAAAACAAGAGTCATAAAACTCAGAGCATTGGTGACTGCATTCATCTTATCACGTTAAAACTTAAAAAGGAAGTAAACATCTCCTTTATCCTTATATCTACTGGCATATCATTCGTGGTCTTAAAGTAAATAATATTGTCAGGGTATATGCTCCATCTCTTGTTCATATCTTCTTGTATATACACACAAGATTATGTCCGTTTCGTTTTTGTGTATTTTGTATGCAGCTAGCTCTGTTTATCTTGTGCGGATACCACCAATAAACAAGTTCTCCCATTGACTTTCTTGTATATACCACAGCATTAATTTGCAGAAAGCTGAGTTTCACCTGTGTGATTAGTAACTGGATCAGTCTTTTTTCAACGTTACTCCTTCCATCCCTGCATCAGTTGCTAATCAGTTTATGTTTTCAAATGGTCAGAGTCATAAACAAGCTGCTACATATCACATTATTGAATTAATCCAAAATGTATACAACAGCTTCCACTATTTGAGTGAGAGGTTTATTGGTATGGTGTAAAATATTCCAATTTTGCAAGGTAAGTATTCTGTTGATTAAGTCGTCAATATGGTTTTCCGTGATGTTGTGATGTAAAGGAACAGGACAGGACAGTATTGGGATATTGATAAGCATTTTGCTTTTGGAGGATGATAATATTCTTGTAGGACTTGGGGATGTTCTCTCTATAAAGTACTCTCCAGAATAGTGGGAGAAGCCAAAGAGGATGATTCAGTGTGTCATCATCATAACTATTAAAAGTTGACTTATCACTTAAACACGGTGGAAGATCATTTTGTAAATCCATGAACAATAACACTGCAAGAATTGAGCCTTATGGAATGCCATTGCTTAAGACTGGGATATTGACAATGACCATCAATAATATTTTTTTCCAGCAAGGGGATTAATTTATCCATGGTACCAAAGAATGCACACAAGAAAATAATGAATTCATGATTTTCATATACTGGAACTGCAGAATGTAATAATTGCAGAGAATATATCCTCAGAGTTATGATGCAACCTTTGCCATAATTTGTGAAAAAGAAAGCCTGTTTTAGTAGTTAGCCATTCATGTGGTCATTCCCCAATTGCCACAGTAGGTTCTGATTTCAGTATATATACTTCTAAATTATGAGTTTTGAAACTGGCCATGCACATAATCTATGTAATGTCTATAGCGTCCAAGCTGATGAAATGAAACTGTTATTGATACAGTACATGCTTTTGATTAATCTTGGTAATGATGATGACATACCTGGAGCACCAGCCATTAGAATTTCTGTAGTAATACCATTGGGACTGGTCACTTGAGCAAAGGCATAGACTTCATGATTTTCACTTGAAGCTGTTCATGTGGGGATAACCACTGTATGCTTAGTATTCATGTCATCGTTGTTTACGGAATTAGAGTCGAGGATGATGAATGCTAAAGATTGTTTATGGAATCAGCAGTTCAGGAGAATAAATCCAGAAGACCATCTGCTTGATGAACAGGTACAATGTTCTGAAAACTTACTGTGAAGTTGTGAGCAATTAATTTCTCTGTAGTTGTTATCATAATTTTTTACCTCAATAAGTCGTTGGTATTCTTTACATTTACCATACCTAGCTATTGATTAGTTACAAGAACGATCACACAGAATTTTTTTACAACAGGGCCCAGTTGTTCGAAGGCCGATTAGCACTTAACCCAGGGTTAAATTTAACGGGGTTTCTTTTTCTTTGTTCAAAAAGCATTTTCTCGGATAGTTTTTCTCTGTTATTCTTAAGAGCATTCAATCATTAACTTGTTGATAAAAAAGAATTAAATTGAATTTACTTTTTAAGCTTTCACATCTGAATTCAAATTTTGCACAAACCCTAGGTTATCTTAACCCAGCTTTGAACAACCCTGCCCTGGTGTTTACAATATTCATCTATTACTAATGACTGATACTTAACTTTACTATATTTTGTTAATTAAATACTGACCCTGTTGTAGATGCAAGGTGTAAACCAGCAAATTGAAACCCCCTCAGACATTTCTCTGGCACGTACATGTAATAAATTAAAATGAAATGTTTATAACAGAAAAATACACCATGCAAGTAAAAAGGAAAAAATATATGACTGTGTTTGACTGCTGTACAAAAAAATGAAGCTTATAATTTTATTTCAATGGACCATTTTACAGTTGCAGGTGAAAACAAGGTTGAGTCTACCTTGTATTGGTATACCCTTGCTGCTTATTATGTTGGTTTTCTGCAAACTAGTATTCTTAAGCATAATTTCCATAAGAAAAGGAAGCAGGTTTGTATCAAAACACGGTGAAACTCACCTTAACTCTCATTCACTGGAAGACTACTGGTTATTAAGCCCACAACTGTAATATGGTCTATTTGGATTTTGACTACCTTTGGCAGTGAACATAAAGAAAACGCCATAGCACTATTTTAATTATTGAGGGAATGGCACTACAATGAAGTTTAATAATCAGTAATAAATAAACTACAGTAAAAAAAACCAACATGCATGTAAAAGTAGTGGTTTACTTAAAAACCCTCCCTTCTAGTAGAAATGGTTCATTTTAAAAAAACAAAAACACCAGAACCTACATGTTTTAACTCAACAAAGAAAAAGCAGGTTATTATATGATTAACTTTCCAACCAGAGAGAACTAAGGATTTTAGGAGCAAACACATTAATTATTTTTCTGGTGCTTGAAGACTACATCTCTTTAATAAAATGGATCTAAGTAATTTAATTAAATCTACTGCATGTATGCGTAAATATTGCCAATAACCATCGAAAGTACAAAAACCTTTTTGGCATACAGTCAACTCCCTTTATAGGGGAAATGTAGGGGCTTGAGTTAGTGTCCTCATTAGTGAGATTCTGTAGCAGTGGGAGTTAATTATAGTCAAACTTCTGTAATTTATTTTTGCTTGGGATTAAGCTACTGTCCATTATCATCGGGGTCTCAGTTTTGAGTTACAGCTCGGTGTCCACAAGGCAAGAGTTCACTGTATTTCCAAAAGTAGGTTCATCAAACATGCAGGTTTTACTGTAAGTTAAATAGAGTAAAAGCAGACTTTTAACAAAACAATATTACTACAATGAAATTATTCAAGCACTTACTTTTTTGCCTGACAAAATGGCTCTTTCAGCTTTTGGAGTAATAACCCATTCAACACAAGCCCTTAGCCCAACATCAATTTAAGAGCATGTATATTTGTTAGGCCTCGTCACATAGTAGACCCTTGTCCACACAGGTTGATTACAGCAACGGCCTGTTCATTTTTTATGCATGGCCACACAGGCCCTCACCCACAGGCTGATTACAGCATAACAACACTTTTATTTGTTATCCATGGCCACAAAGGCCCTCAGCCACACAGGCTGATTACAGCATAACAACACTTTTATTTGTTATCCATGGCCACAAAGGCCCTCAGCCACACAGGCTGATTATACAGCATAACGGCACTTTTATTTGTTATGCATGGCCACAAAAGCCCCTCAGCCACACAGGCTGATTACAGCATAACTGCACTGTTAATTATTGGCCATGCTTGGATATCATTCATTACAACATAGGCATTAGGGCAAACGTCTTGAAGATAAATTATGATTCCAAACAAGACACCACCATGCTAAGGCCTTCATCTCTGAAACAATTATTACATTTGTCGACAGCAGACCACATGTTTCAATGACGATCTTGAGACTGAGCCCACTCTACGAGTCTGAGAAATGTTTCCTCCCTATATGCTGGGGCTAACACCCTTCTCTGTCGACACTGAGTTGCTAAGACATGCAGTCTCTCAATCTCCACTGCTCTAGCTCTTGTAGTTGGAGTGTCCACAGGTCTGAATCTGTCATTGTTTATCAGAACATCTTCATGAAAAGCAAAATCAGGATCTCTTCCTTCCCCCCACCTGCCGATTTTGCTCTTGACAATGCCACAAATAGAGCTCCTGGGTTTCTGGCTTCAAAGCCATGGTCCCCAGGGTGAACCACTACATACCTGAATGCTTCTCCGGTGCCCACAGTCATCCCTTGGCATTTGTGGATTGTTGTTCCCCATGCCAGTCGCAATGGAACCTGCAGACGCTTGCATCGGCATGCGCATTCAGTGGAACGACTTACCGGTACAATTGGCACAACTGTCAGATCTTCATTAATGTATGGTGGCCCCCTGTATCCTGGAAACCTCACCAGAACCACATCAGGTAGAGGAGCAGGATCATCAGTAGGTCTATGCCATCTTTGTACACAATATCTACGACTGTGCCTACTGCCCCATTGTACAAACCCCAATCAGCCTTTTAAGTTAACCACCAGCATAACTTTGCTGTCACGGCAAAAGATACAGTAGAGGTAACAATCCTCCCGCTTTTATTACTGTCGGCCTTCACTGCATGTCTGCCATTGTCAACTGCCTTGATCTTTGCTACTGGGTGGTTTGGCTGTCTGTTACACTCAAGCAGCTTTGTTTTATTACGCTGCCATTCAAGACGGTGAGTGGGAAATACATACAGTCCTTGCTCATCCATCCTAGCAAGGAGTTCTGGGCCATGCGACATGCGGAGATTGTGCCATTGAAACTGTTGTAGCCAATGGATTTGCTGGGGGTGTTGTCGTATAATTTCTTAGTGACATCAGCACGTCTCTCAGCTGTTGTTCAGATTCATTCTGCCATATAATCTGAGTAAGCTCAACAGCACTATCAAACATTGTCCAAACCAAGCGACCGTGGTTAGATGGTGCACTACGACAATCTGAGATGTACACGGGGTGTCACACACAGGAGGAAGCTGAACATCATCTCCCATAAACACTGCCACAGGAATCCCTCCCCATAACTCATCTGCATTGGCTCCTTTGTTCATTGCATAACGTGCATGCTGTTCCATCCAGCCCATTGTTGTACGTCCAAACATTGATCGCTCATCACCAACCAGAACTTTCAGATTTTCGCACTTTTCTGAATTTTCTCTAGTAAGGGACCTGTAGGTACAGTCAACTCATTGCCAGACCTTCCACCTGTTGGTACTCCAAGAAAACTGTGAGCTGTACTGCCGTGAACAAGATAGGCAGCATTCCCGTTGGAGTTATCACCTGTATTGCATCATTGGCTTCAAAAAACTTGCCGCACTAACCTCTGGAGACACTTGATGACATACGACTTTCCTGTACCAGCAGTTCCAGAGACAACAAGCCGCAGTGGATGGTAATATTCAGTGTTTTCAACAAAGTTGTACAGGGCAAGCAAAACTAGACTCACTATGGCTTTCTGATTTTCATTTAGAGATAATGGACACACCTGAGGTAAATCAAGGTCTGCACTTTCTGTCTGCTGTTCATCATCTGCTTTAATACTTTCTTGAAGCCATTTTGTTGGGTCTTGTCCTTCAGGAAGAATGATACGGGTTCTGCTCCAGTCATAGTCATCCCCACCATCATCATAATCAAAGTCCCTCTCTACACCCCCTCATATATTTGGTTCTGCCCGCATATACATCCACCCAGTCTGGTTGTTCTTCTGCTTCGACAGCATCATCTTCCTCATCCTCTTCAAATACTGGTTCTTGTGGGTGGTCTGCATAACGCCGTGCCTTAGCAACTTGGGCCTTCACAAATGTTGGACAGTCATCACTTGCAAAAAGTCCTTAAAGCGATCAATCCAAGATTGAGCATCCCCCCTTCACTTCTTGGATGTCAAACCAGCTTGGCCAGTGTAGCAGGAGCATAGTCCTACAGTAGTCCTCATTCAGTGGCCATGTTGCGTGTGTAGAACCACCACTTACAACAGGGACATTACCGTTCCTCGATGCAAAGTGGTACCAAGAACAGTGCTCATCTCGTGGTGGGTGCAAGGTACTTATCCAGTGGGGTGCTGCGTGAGTTGCAGTTTCACCATCACGTTCAAGTCTCCTTGACCCCGACATTGACAAATAGGTAAATGGACGGGCTACATCGCCAAAGTGCTAGGCCACTCAGCTCAAAGGATGCCTCCGGTCCACTGATATCTCGTCTTCCCACGGTCTTTATCAGCATCTTACCACACATTGACTTACCTGTCACTTGGTCTGCATCAGCTGCATCAACAGCATTTACCATGTCCTTAAAGAGATCAGAAGTTGCACCAGTGGGTTCGCTATCTTTGCAAGCATAACCACACACATAGTCGATTATGGCTATGATATCATCAGTGCTAGGATTGTCTGAGGGGAATTGGAAAGAATCAAGCTTACATCCCCCATTTGCTCTCCACGATTGTAACTGATAACGAGAATGCTGAACCACACGTGGATGGTCACGAGGCATATCCAGGCGGGGAGCTCCGTTATGATCTTCCACAATTTCCGGATTACTGTGCACTTTTTTCCCTGGGTGGAACTCGCTTCCAAACTCCATCCGACAAACACGTTCTCTCGGCTGCAGTCCTTGCTCCGGATGGCAAGGAGTTCTCAAGCAGTAATCAGAGCAACTGTGGAGTCCAACCCTGTTTACTAAAAAGCAAATGATCCTCCAGTATTGCATCTTGTGTTGCTGCGATCTGCATTAGCATCTTCACTAAGGGATCCCTGTCATCTGATATGGGCTCAGCCGTTCCCTCAGGTGGTGGCCAGAGGTCTTTTCTTGGCTGCCCTTCTTCGTCATTGCCAGCTGGATGTAATGCTGTCATGGCAAAGGTTTCATCTGCCCACTGACTAAGTCTAGCTGCATACTCTTCCTCTTCACAACCATCTTCACGAGCTTCATGCAATAGCTGATGTGGTTGCCTGTCTTCCCTCCAGCTGAGTTGGTGCCAATGAATTTGACCACGGGACTTGGCAAACTCACAGCGGTACCAATAATCAGAGACACCAAATACCGGCTTCAGTATCTTCTCATGGTAAGCCTGGGCACGCAGGTCAAAGTAACTCACCACTACATGAGTATTTTTCTTGTACTGCCTTGAAGCGGGCATTGCTATCTTCAGCAAGGTTGACTTCTTCGCCTTTTTCGTCTGCAAGATGTACTCTTCCAGTAGCCTTCTAAGAGGAGGAAAGTAAAACTCGGCACAGCTTCCAGTCATGAAAAATGAAGGCAACCCACGCTTCTCATTGACCATGAACTCCACAAAGGGCACGAAGCTCTCTGCGTCTCTGGTGCCAGTACTGAGCTGTACCACGCAGATTTGCGCCAAAATACAACAACTTGTCGGTAAAAGTGTCACCTCCTCGCAAAGTCGCTCTTGCAGGTCTGCAACAGTTATGTGTGGGTCACCAAGTTGCTGATCAACAAAGAACCGACTCTGCTCCAGGGCACGCTTCCTCATGATCATATTGTGGACAACAAACTTCCACACCTTATGCCTCGCAAACCTTCCGTCTTGGTACCACAGCAGGTGCTCTGCCCAGTTATGCAGTGAAGGAGATGTCACTGGCCGGTTTATGTGGAAATCGCCCTTTCCATGGGGAAACAAGCAAGGAAATGCCATCGTAAAAAAGTAGGGAGTGGTAAACTCTGATGCTGGTGTTGTACCCGTGGTCGGCCAAGGGATCACTGGTCGTTGCACATTTCCTTGTGCTTCTTCAACTTCACCTTCCCGAGATTCAGAAACAACTTCATTTATGGCTGCTTCTACTTGTGCTTGCACATTCACTCCAGGCTCAGGAAGAATAATTCCAGAGACTGTTGAGTCATCAGTGCTGTCTGTTTCCCCAACATCCAATTGTTGTGGTGCAGGGCCTTGGTCATCAATGCGTTCTGTTTCAGAGAACTCAACAGTCCTCAAATTCGCAACTCACCATCTTCTGGTAAATTCTCTATGCGAGCGCCATCTATAACAACATCACCATAAGCAGGATTGTTGTCCTTGAGCCAACGAAGGGCTCCTTCAACACGGTGTCTTCTAACCCTGAAGTCCTTATGGGTATCATCTTTTCCTTGTCTTCTCACGCGTATGATATCCACCTCTGCTGGTAGGCGTGGAAGAATAGTGGCTGGTTCTTGCACAGCCTGTGGGAAAGCAATGCAATGTCCCTTTGAGGCAATACCTCCATGCTTCAGTAGGTGTACATGCACAGTAGGTGCTAGCCTGGCTATCAGCATCTGTTCAGCATCTGACATGTTAGACAAAATCTCAGGAACAGCCATTGGATCCATGTTATTCTCACCAGACCAAACTTTTGGCACCTTCTTATCTCTTCTGCAGCGAGTACACATGTTTCTGGTGCCCTTGCACTCCAATCGCCTTTCCTTGCAGACCTCACAAAAAAAGAATGCATAAGTCATCTGCTCCACCTCAAATGCACGAATAGCACTGTATGCATTATCTTCTTGCTGACTTGACCCTGCAGGTGGAGGAGGTGGTAGATCTCCAACAGCTTCACGCAACCTTTTCTCTTGTTCTGATATTCTTCTTTGGTTTCGCCGCTGTCTTTTTCTCATGTCATCCTCCGTTTCCACTTCACCAGGCTTTGCAAACTCATAGTCCACACCAACTGCCCTTGCTCTAGCAATAAGGCGGTCATCTTCTAGGTGGCTACTATTATTTACTTCTGGAAGAGGTTGCTGTGTTTCCTGCACGTTGTTTGCTTCCTCGATTGGGGCATTTTCTAGTACAAGGGTGTCCTTTTCCATCTCTTCTCCTAGTAAATGAATTATCTTTATTTACCAACTACACAATATAAGCTTTTAGTGGCACTAGTGGACTCTATTTTTAGCATGCCTGAGGGATAAGTGAAGTTGTTTGGGGTATTCAATTACAGGAGAAGAATTAATAGAATTGTGACTCTTGGGCTATGCAGGCTACAGCCTGCCTACCTAATGGTGCTTGTGTTACTGATTTCAGAACCTGATTTCAAAAAGGAAATACACAGTATTTTTCCAAACCTTAGATAAAAGAGCAAGGCTTGAAAATCGTTTTCTAAGTGGTGATAACTACTGACTGAGATTTCATAAATCAGTCATCAGTCTTTTGATGTAATATGTATAGATCTTGACTATCACATGCTTTACTAACATTATCTCATTTTATAAAGAAAACTGCTACAAATTGTACTTGTAGAAAGGACCTTCATGCTGTGCTACAACTATTTTGAACCTATTCTCACCATGGAGCTATCCTTAAGTGGTTGTACTTTTGTCCGCATGTCCGCTCCCTTATTTGCAAGGATCTTATACAGGCATTTGTTTTCATGATTCACTACAAATATTGTTATCATTTGTTTCCCCTTTTCTTCTTCATTTATATTCCACAAAATACTTAACCCCATTCACACCAAAGCTTAAACAAAGTTAAAATTGTTTGCTTTATAATAGCTGCTTTTTCAATACTGACTAAGTTTCTTGCAAATTACCAGAATGGTTGAAGGTCATTATTTTGAATCCTGTGTGAGAATCTGAGGTCCAATTTTCTGTGTCTGTTTTTCATTTTAATACATGTTTAGTTGGTGTGAATGGGTAGCGTGTGAATGGGGCATGAGTGTTTGCATAAGTAGTCACCGCCTTTGAGTTCAATTTCCATTTTTCAAAAAATATCAAAACTGAATGAGCCTTAAATTAAAGGGCAAATGCAATTTGAGCTTTTGAAAAAAACACATGAGTGCAAATAAATTCCACATTGAGTGAGAAAAGTCATATGATTACTTTTTAATAATATACATGAAATAATTTACATGTACTTTCCTGCCTGCCTTTGTATGCTTTAATTTTGCAACACATACTTAGTTGTTTCGCATTTATTTTAGCATCTCAAAATCAAGGAACTGAATTGTTTGTCCTTAGTTATGGACAGGTGTATCCTTAACTCTTTCAATGCGTGTCCATAGCTGTCATAATAATTAATTTTCAGACCATTTTGGGCACATAGTTGCCCACTTGTTTGTTTATATTACTCATGAGTCTTGATGTAGAAGGACTCCACTAAGCAGTTTGTTGGGTTTGGCATCCTAGAAACTCTCAATTTTCTCTGAAAATCCTTTCTCTTTGTACAATAGCTTCAAACATCAAATCAATATATAGTCCTGTTTACAACGTTTATATTTGATTTTTGTTTTCAATTGTTCAATAGTACTTTGTCATAACAGAACTAAATTTTGCTTTGTATGCCAGCTATTTTTCCACTCGTCAAGTTACCTACCTGGCTTCCCACGGGGTGACCAGCAGATTGTGGTACCTGATTGGTTCTGATATATTTCTATTGTTTATTAGCTAATCACATTTTTTCATTCTCTGAGAAAATATTTTTTTACTCTTATTTGCATAATTTTTCCTCATTTTTGCACTGTGTTTACTAAAATTTGCACTGCTCTAAGACAATCACTTTCAACAAATTGTTCCATGTATATTATTATCTTTCATAATAAATATCATCTTCTGTAATCAATAATTATTATATCAGTACCTGCTGAATGACCTTGCTCTTGTTCACCTGGCAGAGAGCTTTCCATGCTACATTCAAGTTGGAGGACTTCACTTTCACGTTCTTCTATGGCTAAGAAGATAAGATATAATCTTAATAAATTGGGCAAGCAGATTGTGACACCTGAGGCTGATTGGTTCTTATACATTTCTATTGTTCAGTGTTATCCAGAAGTTTTAGAGTAGCCAGCTTCCAAAGCAAAGAAACTGGTGCCTGACACCAACCACTGATAAAGCGAGAGTACTGTATCTAAGGGAGGGGTTTGGGGACATTAAGCCCAGAGATCTGAGAAGTTTCGCTCGTGATTTATAAGCTTTTCCAGAGTTCTCCCAAGAACCAAGTGAGTTATCATGCTGGTAAATCCATAGAAAATGTGGTCTTTTACTTTTATAAAATAACTTTAAAGCATGTTTCAGTTTACTATGAGATTACCAGCACAATAAACTATTGGTTTTTAACCAATCAGAATGCATGTACTGTCTTAGATATTTTACAATTAAAAATATTATCTGGCAATGTCTCATCAAAAATCATTCAGTAAATATATCGAGCAAAAGAGCTTTTTGTACGACAAGTTATTGTTTTTGTTTCTTTTAGGACCTTCTGAAAAATTCAAGATAAAAGGTACAGACAGTTTTTTTTACTGTTTTGAGTCATAAGAGTAGGCAGCAAAACCACCAGTCGCCTGCGCTTCTGGAGAACACTGATTGTTCACAGGTTTTCATTCTCTGAGAAATTTGCACTTTATTTCCTTATTTTTGCATTATGTTTCCTTGTTTTTTTACTGTGTTTACTAAAAACTGCACTGCTCTAAGCCAATCTCATTCAAGAAATTTTTCCATGTATATTATTAAGTTTTATAATAAATACCATCTACCATGAACTATATCAGTACCTGCTGATTGACTTTGCTCTTGTTCACCAAGCAGAGAGCATTCCATGCTACATTCAACCTGGAGGACCTGACTTTCATGTTCTTCCATGGCTACGAAGATAAGCAAGCAGATTGTGACACCTGAGGCTCATTGGTTCTTATATATTTCTATTGTTCAGTGTTCTCCAGAAGTTTTAGAGTAGCCAGCTCGAAAGCTACTCGCAAAAGATTATGGTGATAACAATACATAAAAGTAGTGACAGAAAA
>CALNXK010000029.1:1142500-1150000 GCA_942486035.1 Porites lobata
TATATAAAAGATTTTGTTGCGATGATCTTCATAGAATAAGGTCTACATCAGAGCATCTCTGTAAAACATTTTGTCCCGATTATTTTTGTTAAATACTTAAATTTTATATTCGGCAGGTTAACACTACAACGCGTGTATCATTAAACATTTATGTTTCGGTGGTTTCAAAAATAAACACTCATTGACAGACTGATGACAATAATCACACTAAACTTCAGCCTTGTAAAATTTTCATAAAAGACTTAAACTCTGGAGAAACGCGTTTTGTAATTGCTAACCTTTTCGGAAGGGAGGCATGTTTTTGAAGTAACAAATTAAGCAGCTGATTTGTAAATCAACTTTATCGTTTACCATAATCACCATGATTTTAGCGCCCTAGAATCTCTTTTTTTTGTAGCATGTTTCCCTTCCAGGACCTCCGAAAGGAAGTTACTAAAATGCCGAAATGACAGGCTTCGGAGGTTCGGAGCTCCCTCTATAACTTCAAAAACGCTCATCGACACGGCCAACAGACTTACTCAGAATAATGAACTCATCATTTCCAACAACAAGGCGTAACGTCACATTGTTGAATTTATTGGCAGAATCCAAGTTCCATCAATTTGCAAGAATCACTGAGAAGTTGGCTAACACATAATTACCATTAACAATAGAAGTGATGTCATGATGGCGTCATTTCCTATCAAAGAAGGATATAGAACAGTCCGCCATCTTGGATCCGTCATTTTAAAATTATATAAATGACTAATGTATTCAAGTTTAGTCGTAAAAATCGAGGTAATCGTGATAGAAAAAAAAACGATACTTGGATCATTAGCATGTGGCCTTTCAGCCAATATCGTGTTCTAAAAATTAACGTTACACGCACTATTTACCACAAAGCTCCAGATGTTCACATCAATCATATTATTGATGAAAAAAAAACAAGATGAGAAAAGGAGCAGGTGCCAGTCAGACCTTTACATTGGAACTCGTTTAGCGTTTATCATCACTATTGAAACGATCGCACATTTAGACACGTTGCTGCCAAAAGGATTGCTATTGTAATCACAAGATTCGAAGCCATTTTGACGTGTTTTTACAGTTTTTTACAGTGTTGTTGTTGTTGTTTTTTTTTTTCGCACAATTCTGTTTTTACTGTCACGCCATCACAAATGAAAGTGCAAGCCAGCCAATACAGAAAGTCCAGAATCTGGGAACCATAAGAAAACAAATATACTAAAAGCCTCGCCAAGAACCAGGTCTGTGCGATAATTCATATGCGAGATATTCGGAAAGACGCTTTAGCCAAATTTGAATGGAGACGCCATGTTGGTGTCCCTTTGAAGGGCACAAATATGTCCGCCAGAAACCAACAGAAACATCTGTTTTTAAGTTTTCTTAATTATGTGTAAATTTTTTGCTCGGGGAGCGCATAAAGATTTAAGTGATATTTATTCTAAGACAAGGGAAGTTTAGATCGTAGCAAAATATCAAACAATCACTAACGTTTATAACCCACATTAGAGCTTTCCCGGCCGCCAGCTAAATGGCACGTAACGTACGCAAAAACCTGGAAATTCATGTGTCTTCTATCGCAAAACGAAAAACCCCATGGAACCAAAAATTTGTATGAATAGAGGTCTTTAGGAGCTGTAATACCTCATGAAAGTAGAAACTCAGAAGAATCGGTAGTTTCTTAATTTGAATTTCGGTGGCGTCATGTGAAAAATCCTTAATCGCTGACGCCTTTGTCAATAATAACGTAACGAATGAGTGGTTTCACTTTTGATACATGCCCGAGTCATATACCTCTTTGTTGCCTTATCGTTAGATTTGCTAGGATACGAAATGGATAATGATCACCATGAATTAGCCTTCTCTAATAGTTAAAAGATAGAGATAGGAAAACAAAAAAACCAATTGCCATTAGAATAATTGACTTTACACCGCGGGATCGCATGACCAATTACAAAAATTTATATGCATCTCTTGCAGGTATTAAAAACCCATTAAAAGAGAAAAAGATACGTGTCAGTTAACAAGACGATTATAGAGAGTAAGCTAAAATTGCGTCCAACTAGAATGGTACAAAAGGCGTCAAGTTACAGACTCTATGCAGTACATACAGGAACCGTTCACACTTAGCTGTCATCCTTTTGTTCGTCGGTATGAAGAAAATCTCGTCTTCGCTGGTTTTTCTCTCATGTGTTTTGCTAGTTGTACTGCTTGTAAGTTATCAAGATGTAGACGCCGCCGCTCCGTGGCCAGCTAGTGGACGCTTTAAGGTAAAAAAACTAAATATTTTATAGAACGTTTTTGATTGATGAGAATTTTTCAGTCCATGAACAGGCCGGGCTCGGAAGAAAAAAAAAATACGAGTACACCCTGGTTAACATCTGGAACAGTAACCAAAAGTTCATATAGGTTCGACTTCTGTTGGAATTACTGAGATTTCTTTTATCTCAGCGAGATCTCTGTTATCTCGTCCGAGATCTCTCTGCGACATTACAAATCAGTCTCGTAGAGGTCTCGGCGAGATCTTTTCGCCATTACAAATCTCGCCGAGATTTCGGTTAAATTGTTGCACCGGTCGGATTTATGTTTTTTTTTTTTATTCTGAGCCGCCTATGTCACTCAAAAAAAAAAATCCTGGCTCATGTATGTACCACAAGGCTGAAAAATCACCATCACATCTGAATCATTTAGATTCATGTTCACGATTCATATTTATTTCCCTTTGTTTTTCGGTACTGATGGTAATATATGATGGTGAGTTTAAAACAAAAGAAAATAAAAATTTAAACCAAGGATAAAATTGAACCACAACGTACATAGTCAGCCTTATGTTTTTTTGTTTTTTTGTTTTTTTTTGTTTAGTCTCTGCAAGACAAACGGTACGGAAATTCAGAGGAAAGACATCAGTTTCTTACTCAGCAAGACAAAAGACGCCTTCGCCGTTCGAAAAGCAATGGCGCCATGTTCAAAGTTAATTTTTAGAAAGTACATTGTACCTATAGGTTTCATTATTATAAATGTTCATAAAATTGACACAGTTGTAATCTTGTGCTGATTAAAATCACTCATTTTGAAAAAACAAACACTGGTGTAGATATGTGTATCATGTATCACGAAACATCCAGCGTTGTTTCACTTTATGAGACTATGCGCTCCCCAAGGAAATAGGACAAGAGCGACTGTGCCAGACTGATATTAAGAATCTGTTAAATTATTAATATGAGAATTTTTCAGATTAGTTGCAAATTTTCAGTGAAACTTGAGCAAGGTTATCATCTGATGAGCGAAATTGCTATGAAGTTATCAGCCGAGCAAAACGATGTAGCCTGCGAGAAGCGATCAGAAGCGATCCGCGAGAGCACACTCGAGGGAGCGTCTCCTTTCGCTTGCGGCTCTCAGGTGACTTTTCGCGATGACTCTAAATGGAGAGCTTGCTTGCAGGCTAAAAATAGTGCTACGCCAATTCTTATTATTAATATGAAGATCTCCGCAAGCTAGCTAGTGCTGACTAAATTAGGAAGACGTTTGCGATGTCTAGTAAAATGACGTCAATAGTGTAGGACTAATAACAAGAAAAAGGCACGGCAACCAGGTTACCCTGAAAACGAGGTTGTGTTAGCTCATGATCAGATGAGTTTGGAAGAACTTGAAAAAAGGGGGCAAATTTTGACACGTCTTGCGAAGAAAACAAGCCGAACTTCGGCCTAAAAACATAGCATAAGCAGCGAATACCGCATTTTCCTCGAGTAAGCACCAGGGGCTTTTTTTCTTTTCTTTTTTTTCGGTAATTACGTTTTACATCGGACCTTAGTGCAATTAAACAGTTTACACACAGAGTTATCAATAATGTGATAATAGAAACAGTTACTATCATTATCATCCCTACTATTTAAGAAAATAAGGAACTTAAGCAACGGCGACGGCGATGGCTATGAAAAAATCACTTAAAATAAGAATTCTCGCTGCTTCAAACTTTATCGCGCTTATCCCATCTCGTTCAATTCGTCAAATTTTGCCATTTTTTTTCTGGAGTTGAATCCTAAAAGACTATATCGGAGTTCAGCAAAAGGAAAAGAAATTTGTTGTCCTGTGTTCAGCCACGTCCTCCACAAAACGTGATATTAGGTATATATTTTCACGTCGTAGTCGTGCAGTGACGGCAAAGAAATGTACAAAAAAGCATGATGCAGGTGCAGAGTCGTTGTTTTGCTAATCTAAACCTGTTGCTTTTTTTGTTGTTCTCGTTGACGTCGCCGTCGTCGTTGCTTATAGGTGATGTTACATGAGACAATTCGCACACGATGATTTTTAGCGCAACACAGCGTTGCAACATTGTTGCGACGTTGTTTCGAATTGTTACAACATTGTTCCAACATTACAACGCTGTGTTGCACTGTGTTGCACCCGTGTAACATCACCTTATACTCTCTAGTTACGGGGGAGAGGAGGGGGCGCTTATTGGAGGGGTGGGATGGGCGCTTATTTGAGAATATACGGTATACAACTCTATATCTGCTATGACAAACATTTCAGTTCTATCCTGAATTTGCCAAGGAACAGGTGAATAGAGACGGGAACTTTACAATGACTGAGGTTATGCAAGCTTTTAAATTCAAAATGATTCTAGATGAATAATAAGACATTATTGGATCTGACTTTCGAATAAGCTGAAGAATTATACAGATCTCGGTCAGAGGGTGTTATCCGTCTCGGTCGATAACCAACCCCCACGGGGGGAGGGGGAAGATTACTCCTGATTTCAAGGGACAGGGGTGATCGAAGAATTTTTTGAGGTTTGAAATTTCCTATTTCCGGATTTTTTGGGGGGTAAGAATATTTTGGAAAGTATTTTTTGGGGGGTATTTTTTTGATTTTTATGGCTCGGAAATTCGGCATGGAATTTATTTGGAGCAAGAGCCATAATAGTCCCATTATGGATCTTGTTTGGAGTTAGATTTTGTTCCACGGATTTTTTTTTTTTTTTTTTTTGAAGCCCTAGGGATTTATTTTTTTTTTTTTTTGGGGGGGGGTTGACTTTTGCCCCTATTCGATCATCCCTGTGACTTGAATCCGGAGGACACCCCGGGAACCAACCCTGGCATCCTCAATCTGCATAATCCTGCAGGTCATATTCTGACTCATTTAACATATAATAATTATTGTTAAATGACTTTCTGCTCTTTGGCAATGAGGCGTTTCACATCTTCCTCTCTCTAAAAAACCGAAGAGATCCCATAATTTCACAAATTCAGGTTTTGTGACGTCATCACTTGTTTTACTCTATTTTCTCTGAGATAACCGTCTTCATACAATATGGGTTAATTTTTTGACTGGTGAGGTCTTCTCACATGATGTTCACTGTGTTGGGTTTAATAATCTCTTAAATGAACATTCAGATTTGTTGTGCCTAGAAGATAACCAGGAAGAAATTAACACTGCCAATAAATCCTGATGTTTTAACCTAAGCTGCCTGCAAACCTTTAATTGGAATAGTTCTCTACAAAAATCTCACTCATAAGTGTTGTTAAACTCCGTTTACGCTGGGCAAGAAGAATTTCCGGTTTCGAAGTTCAAGACTATTAGCTCACAATCACCAATAAAACAAGTTAAAACAAGTCAGATTCATAACTACAGAACAAGATCTGTCTCTAGCGACTCGTTTTATGTTAAGTTCTCTAGAACCGATAAAATGTATGCCTTTTTCACGAGAATCGGTGCCCAAATTTGGAACTCTATTCCGTATTCGATTAAAATACTTAAACGTTCGTCCTTTCGTAAAAAAATAAAGGAATTATTACTAAATTTTTTGCGGTCAGAAGATGATTATGTCGAAGTCTCCCGTCTTATTAAGTTATTTAATACTTTAGTTAACCTCTCTTCGTAATCGTTATGTACATGCCTTGTTTTTTGTTTTTTGTTTTATGTTAGTTTAAACTCTATTTACTGTATTGTAGTGTCTTCACTGTTATTTAGTCCATCTATATATAATTCTTGTTTTGTAATATGTCTTCAGCTCCCCCCGCCTCGATTAGTTCATAAGCTATTTGCGGGTGGGAAAGTAATGTAATTAGTTATTTTCCAATTTTCAATAAAATTTGTTGTTGTTGTAAATTTGTTGTTGTTGTTGTTGTAATTAACCCTTCATTCCTCGACGGTCTAGGCCTATCAAAAACTCAGAAGGGCTTCCCTTCTTGGCCCAAGATGCCGTGCATGGCTATATCTCCTTTAAACTATTAGAAGCTAAGCTTGTAGCACCTTGAGATATAAGTAAAAACAAGCACAAACTTAAAACACTGTTAGTACGCTGGCAAAAGCCTTCTTCTCATATTCATCGCTTGTCTGTCATTTCACCAAGCTTATTTAGATTAATTGTCCCCCGCATTTCCTTATTTCGTGTATGGGTCAATCTCATGTTAAACCTTAAAAAGAAACAGCTAAATCCGGTTACATTTGAATGACCTCTTTTACAGCAAGAAGCTTTCTTAGCACAATTATACAGCGTTTTCCCTCACGTGGCCAGCATCTATGCTAATTTATGGGAACAAAAGAAAATTTTTACGTAACAAAAGAGTTCAATTCCCACAGGGTTGTCTTGGTACACCAACATGGCCGCCGTGTTTTGGACCACCAAAATGGCCACCGTGACGTCATGTGAAAACACTCTAAACTGACAAGGACAGTCTGTCATCAAAATGGTTCAAGCCCCGCAAATGACTTCCTCTTTTTCTTCTTTTCCTTATTTTAAATTCGAATCTCGAACGATTCTCAAGCAAAGTTCCATTGTATAATGCAAGGAAAGAATGCCAGTCTAAAGCTACATTTAAAAGAATGGTCTCCTGCTTTGTTTGCAAAAGCATGTAATCGATAATGGCGTGTATCACGCTGCTTAATTGGGAAAAAAATACTTTGCTAAAGGTCTTTAAATGGCAAAAACAACCCAGTGGTATTCTTATTTATGGTTAGAACTTTAGAAAGGTGTCCAAATCGGCAAAATGAAATTGCTATTACATTGAGTTCCGATTACCAAAGTTGAAACAAAACATGCGATCTCTAAAGTGCCCTGCCAAGTGGTCTGAAAGGCTTGAAGAGATTGATAATAAAGCGTACCCTTTCCAAATAAACACCAATTACAAAACTGCAAAATAACAACGGAAAAATCGACCTAGTATGTAAAGAAATCCAAATGAATACAGTCTTGGATTCTGGATTCCACGCCGTAGATTTCGGGTTCCAGCAACTGGAGTCCTGGTTCTTTGTCAGTGACACTTGGATTACGGATTCCGATCGTTAACGGGATTACGGATTCCTTGAGTTGTATTCCGGATTTCAAAGCCCAGGACTCCGAAACCGCGAGCCGAATTTTTCCTGATTCCCGATTCCATAAGCGAAAATTTCACCGATTGCGGAATCCGGATTCCTTTACACGAGGCCGCCGCGAGGGAAAAATTGCAACGGCAAAGAGAAGTTTCACGCGGTTTCTTGAGTGGTCATCCATCGTCACGT
>CALNXK010000029.1:1155000-1217500 GCA_942486035.1 Porites lobata
GAGAACGTCCTTTGATAGACCTGTGCATTTCGCATAGAAGCAAGAAGCACAGTTGCTGCACATAATGGCCGCCTGGTTTCTTCGTACCGCCATATTACACGTAACACATTTTGGTCTCCTCTCCGTCGGACCTGGATTAAATTCAATGTCATGGTAGAGTAAGACATCAGGCAGCCATAAACATTGGTGACCATGTCTAGTCCATCTTATTCGGGGCATATGAACGCGAGGAAATTGTCGAGTAACGCTCGTAAGGTTTGAACCACGTAAGGATAACTTCGCACCAGCAGGACGCTCAGGTCGATACACATTCTGTGGCCGGGACCTCAAACCAATACCAAAACCATAACCCTTGAAGTATCTGCCTTTAACGATTTCAGGAGTTTCAGCGATTAATAATAAATACAAAATGAAAAAGGTAGTGTGGATACCGAGCCTTGTGAGACCACGTGCGTCCGCCATTGCCTGACTTTTTCAACGATAAAATAAATACATAATTTATATCAATAATTGACCTTTGCCTTTAAAAGTATTTTTAAAACGTCATAAACATTGAAGAGCAAAGAAGAATATTGTTACACTTATCGCCAGACAAACTAACTAAGCTTTGAGCCAAATATTATTGAAAGATATATTTTTTGTTGAGCCAATGTGTTTTAAAGATAGGAGTAAGAAAATTATAACCCCAACTTACACAAGCAAAATAACATACCTATAGATCAAGAAAAGCAAGAAAAGCAATATTCTACAAAAGGACTTTCTTAGGCCCGGCTCAGACGCTGATCTTTTCATGAGCCGAACCTAATACATTGAAGTAAGTGCATGAAACGTTCGGCGTCTGAATCAATTATGAACGCCTATTTCAATTTGGAACGGCCCAATTGTTCTTCACATCTAGCCTGGGCAGGAATTTTGACTGTGGAACGACTTTGGAATGGCTTCGATTAGACGTCGAACTTTTCACGTACTGAACCTAATGCATAAATTATAGTACAGTAATGTATTTTGCAAGCAGTTTGACCAAAATGAGCATTTTTCTCTTTGAATTTAGTTCGGCTGGAATTAAGATCGGCGGCATCTGAATCAATTCAGGCAGTCTAATAGTTTGGGTCAGCCTTAATTCAAATTAGGTTCGGCTCATGAAAAGTTTGGTGTCTGAACTGGGCCATTACACACCTTTGACAATTTCATAAGTGAAAATAAAAACCTTGTCACTAGGTAAGTTTAAGCATGATGTTTCAGTCAAGATGAAAAATTATTCTTATTCTGATTTTCTCACTTTTTTTCTTTCTGTAATATATCAATCATTTCAGAGGGAAATTAAGAACAACCTCAGTGTGGCAGAAAAAAAATATTTTCTTCACACAAGTGTAAAGTAAACAGGTGATAACACATGGCAAAAATTCAAGTTTATGCATTTGTCATAAACGTCATGCTCAAAGCTGTATTATTTTTATCTTAACGCCTTGGTATTAGACTGCCAACAAGAGCCCAGGCTGGTGCTCCTGATGGGTGTGAGTGAAGGCTATCTGCAATAAAGCCTCCAACCTCCCTTTTTACCATCATTCGGCGGGCCCTCTGGCTTTTTGATCTATATGACTTCCTGTCAAGGCTCTTCAACTCCCTGGTTAATTCGTCTGAACGCCACTGGAGCTTACGAATGATCAGTTTACTGAGCTGAGGATGGTCTGAATTCTCATCAGACTCCTCACATTCGCTTTCCTCAGGGGACATATAGTCTACAGTGAGGACTTCCATAAGACGCCTTTTTTTCTCCTCACTGTAAGAAGACTGAATCAATGCTTCTTTACGTGCCTTGAGTTTCTATGAATTAAAGGCATTAATATATATGTTAGAACAACTCTATGTAAAGCGGTTGTATATTCACTTGCTAACACTCTCTTTTCAAAAAAGGCAAGCAAAGTTTTTTCTGCATCATTATTAGAGTCATTTCAGAGATAGATACAGCTTTTCCAGGTAGTTAGTCACACATCAATTTGGATTGCACATTTGGAGAACAATTTTCCCTGAACACTCAACCTTGTTATCAAAATTGTTTCAAACTTCAGACGTGATTCATCCCTTTGTTATTGCAATAATACTGTTTTGTATCTCGTTCATCTAAAACTTCATTCTTGACAGCACTCAACTTGTGGGCAATAACTACGCTCTGAATTACTTCTGAAGTCAGCAACAATAACTATTAATAACAAAAGTTTTGTTACACATATCTAACAAAATTGAAAGTTAAAATCTTAATTTGCCATTAACGTCCTCAACAATTCAACTAGAGAAACAAATAAACAGTTTTAAAGTAGCAGAGCTGGATTACAAGTTTACTGTCCAAGGCAATGTTTACCGTAATTACTACTCAGAAAATTGTGCTTCTTACAAAGAAATGGCGATGATTTTCTAGTCGCCTGAGGGCAAAAATTATGCGCCAGGGGCCACCAGGCTCTGCTAGATCACAACCCGGATATATTTTAGGGGGTGTTAGTTTTCGTAACACCCCACGGGTGGTGGTCGGTGGGGATTACTGAAGATTCGAATTGATTGGCACATTACGTGTACATGCGGCATCACAAGCAGTGATAAGACTACCTTGACTAATTAAAACATTTATCTAATATCTATCTATCATAATATACAATGATGCGCATACACTGTGATTGGTTGTTGCCCATGATCTGTTAGAGTACAGATCATACATGGATGATAAATGGTAAACAACCAAGGTTCCATACATTCCTTCTGGGCTTCAATGTGTCAATCAAAAGTACTAAGATTCCTCTGTCCAGCTTCGATCTACGTGACAAGGATAAATAGTAATTGCTGTTATACTCACAACCATATCTCTAGGAAGGTTCCTTTGTTTGCTGGATGCATTTGTGACTTGTGTCGAGGCGGCTGGCGAGTCTTGCAACTGATCTATTTTGTCTGCGAGCAGAGCAATTTGACGTTGCAACCTCAGCACCTGAGTGTGCATGTCATTGCAACGCGATCCGTAAGGTGTACTGTTTTCTGGCGTCGACGAAATTGCGCTCGGCGTTCTAATCGAACGGCTAGCTTGGTGGAAAGTGGGCGACGTATCTTCGTCCATATCTAAATCAATATTTAAAGGGGCTTCCCGGCTGGTACTATCGCTTAGTGGGCGACGGATGTCCTGACGGTTTCTGGTGACAAGAACGTTAGGACGATTTTGTCCTCGTGGAACTGTTACCTAAACATAAAGGAATAGGAGAACGTTTTACTTTATTACAGTTTTTCATTACTAGTATTTGTTGCATTTTGGATCAATTTCTCCATTGACAAAAGAACAAAGAAAACTGAAATCGAAACCAAAGAATCAAAAATAGTTACACGCTTACCGTGCGTTGCTGTGTGATCGGTCTTTGCGGTGAATCCGCAAAAAAGTCATCATTTCTTCCTGAAGTTGGAGTACTTGGGCGATACATATCGGAGAATTTATAACGAAAAGAAGACAACTCAGATGGACACAACAACAAGAGACCACGTTGCTCGACAAATCGTAAGCAAAATGACGCTCAAAATCCCGCCGATTATGCTAAACACCATCAAACTGGTCATTTCATTCACTTGATTGGAGGAAATAGAGCACGCGAGCATAGCACATTAACATATTTTGTTTACAAATCAAAAAAGCGCACCGTCCCCCGGCCAAGAACGACGTCGGACAACATGGGCAAAAAGAGGTATTTTTGCAGTCACTGCAATGATTTTGTGAGTCGAGGTACGCGATCAAGACATCTAAAAGATCTTGCAGCAACAAATGAAGCTTTCTTTGACAGTGACAATACAGGGGCATCCAACGACAATTTTCGGAAAATATCTGTTCGGAAGACGATTTAAGATCTAGCATTTTCGGAACATTTGTTGTAAAATTTCTTGCTTGTTTGCCTCTCCTAGGATTTTCGAACATCTGAAAAATGGTATAATTACCCATTTTTAACGGATTTTTACCCTAAAAAGGTCACCTAGAATTTTCGGGAGCCTTTTTTCTGGCTGAAATTTTGGAAAAGCTAAGTTTTGATCCCTATAATTTTCGGATCACTAGACTTTCAGCTAGGAAATCCGAACAGATGAAACATTTTTAGGGGATAAAAATATGCCTTTATCTACCGTTTAGATACTAAAATAGTTTAACAATGCTATGTTTAAGTGGTTTTGAACTTTATTCTCGTTGGGTGCCCCTGACAATAGCGAAGTGCCATCTGAAAGCGATCGGGAAGATCTTGGTGCGTTTGAGGACAACTTAGAATGCCAAAGTGGCCAAGACAATCGCAATCGCAGCTCAAACGGTAAAGCTAATAATCTTAGCCGTGATAGAAAATGGTAAGATTTCCGCGTTCCCCATACATATATGTATTATGTAACATAAATCCCACGAACATCCAACGAACCGACGAACTGGTAACTTTTTTGTAGGGGAGGGCTCATTTTCAGGTCAAGCCTGCGCCTTTGACCTTTATTTTTCTGAAGAGGATAATGTTTGGGGTTATTATAGAAATCTTACCAAAATTACTTAAAATTTGCCAAGACCTTGGCACAAGAGTACGAATTTTCATGCAATTATAATTCTTAAATTTTAATCTTATTTCTTAAATTTAATGTACATTTTTAATCTTTTATGTATACCGTAGTAAGATAAGAATGATTATATTTTTTAGTATACACGACCCCTCAACCCTTGACCTCTACAATACCGGTGGAGTATATGATTGTCATATATTCATAACTTCATCATTGTCCTTTCACAGATTTATAACGAACCAATTAAACAACGTGCTCCCAGTTGGCGGTAGAGCGCGGCACTGGTATCGCAGAGGTCAAGGGTTCGAATCCTGTACAAGCCTGAATATTTTCTTCAGGCTTTCTTTTCACAACTGCAAAAGTTGCATCTATAACTGCAATGATGTTCTTTCATAAAATAATATAAATTCTCATGCAATCGTACTGCACCTGCATAAAATCAAGAAGATTGATTGTTATAGGAACTGTTTAGTATCCTGTGTAGCTGACGAGAACATTTAAGGGAGGAAAATTAAAGGAAGAGGGGCTGCAAAGTCTTGAGGAAAATGTGGTGGAGATGCTTTGAAAATGTGGTGGAGATGCTTTGAAGACTATGGTGTTTTGAATGGTTTTGTCACTGCAGAAGAAAATTTTTTTATTGGCTGAGAACAGGAATGCATCAATCAAATGCCACCTGAGAGTCCTATACCTCCCTTAGGAAACAACGCAAAACTCTCACACGCACAAAAACAATTCTGCAGGCTATAGAGATACTTGGTTTACCAGTTGGTGGGGAATTAAACATCCACGAATTTGTTTTGGTTCTGTTTTCCCTTTGTTTCCCAGCTAAGTAATCCTGGGTCATACTCATAGTAACCAAAAGAAAAACTAGCCCCCTGCCCTCTTCTCTTAGTTACAATCCTGTATAGGGAAAAGAATATAACAATTTGTTTCATTACATAACTGAACTTTCGCCTTTTGCCTATTGGCACTTGCAGGTGATGATATAAATGACATTCTGGATGCTCAAAACCCCCACTTTGGAGACCTAGATGATGAAGACCTCCGGTTGTTTGATGAAGCATTTGTTCAAAAATGCATTGCTGAACCTGAAGAATTTGACAGTCTGTACTGTGAAAGCAATTGTTCTGCAAGCCATGAGGTATGGGATGATTTAGTGGAAGAAACTGTTTTGGAGGATGTCAACGAATTGAATTTCCCTGCTGCTGGATCCCAGAGCAGAATTTTTCTTATCAACTGGATACTTTTGTTTATTTGCTATTGGTGGAGTTATTGTAATATTGCTGATCGAGGAACTGAACTCCTTCCCCAGTTTTTGCCTGCTTTTTTTTTCTGTCATATCAGAACGCATTCCATGGATGTCATTGTTTCTTGCATCATTTCCATCAAGTTTATATATACTGAAGAAACATTTCAACCTCCATAAGGATGGCTTTCAAAAGTTTGTGGTTTGCCCAAAGTGCAATTCTCTCTACAATTACAACTCTGCTTTTGAGAAAGTAGGTAGTCAAAGAGTTTCCAAGAAATGCTCGTATGTTGAGCACATCGAAAACCATGCAATGAAGTTCTCTTGAAAGAAGTGAAGCTTCAAGATGGAAAGACGAAACTGTATCCTATTAAAGTGTATTGCTACAATAGCATTATTGAAACACTACGCATTTTCCTCCAGCGTCTTGTTTTTGCTTCGCGCTGTGAGCTCTGGAGAGAAAGGGAAACATCAAGCATTCAGGGCTTACTGAGTGATGTGATCCATGGAACTGTATGGAGAGACTTTAAAGGCAGAGATGGTACTCGTTTCATGAGTCATGAAAGGAATTTAGGCCTCATGATGAATGTTGATTGGTTTCAGCCCTTTAAACATTCACCATACAGTGTTGGCGTTATTTATCTGGCCATTATGAACTTACCCCGTGCTGAGAGATTCAAAAGAGAGAACATTATTGTAGTTGGAATCATTCCTGGTCCTGGTGAACCTTCAAGTTTGAACCCATTTCTCGTCCCAGTGGTTACAGAACTTAATGAACTATGGGAACATGGAATTGAGGTTTTCCATTCTGGATCATATGGAATGTCTCAGAAGTTTTTTGCAGCCTTACTTTTAGTAGCTTGTGATGTACCTGCAGCAAGAAAACTATGTGGATTTTTAGGACATGGTGCTGTACGCGGCTGTTCAAAGTGTAAAAAGAAATTCATTCCTGGTAAGAATTTTGGTGACAAAATGAACTTCGGAGGATTTGAGAATTGTCTGCATCGAACAAATGAAGAGCACCGTTCTGAAGCCCAAGAAATCTTGCTTGAAGATACTCTTCAAGGACGGGAGTACAAGCAAACCAAATATGGTACACGCTACACAGAACTGATGCAATTGGAGTACTTTAATTGCATCAGATTTACAATAATTGATCCCATGCATTATCTATTTTTGGGGACTGCTAAACATATGGTCAAGAATATTTAGCTTCCAAACAAGAAACTAAAACATGCTGATTTGAAATCAATCCAGGTTATGATTGATAGTATGAAAGTGCCTTCAAATATGGGAAGGATTCCAAACAAAATTGCCTCAAGTTTTGGAAGTTTTACCTCTGATCAGTGGAAACTATGGACTGTGGTGTACTCTGAGTTCACCCTTAAGGAATTTCTTCCCTCAGAAGATTACAAGTTGTGGCTCTTGTTTGTTAAAGCTTGCAGAATACTAACAGCCGCAATTATCACCATTCGCTCTCTTGGTGAGGCTCACTCTTTTCTTATGCAATTCTGCAAGAAGTTTGAATCAATGTATGGACAGATGGCAGTAACACCTAATATGCATCTCCATACACATATAATTAACTGTGTGTTGGACTATGGACCTGTCCATAACTTTTGGCTGTTCTCATTTGGACGTTTCAATGGCATCTTTGGAGATTTCAAAACTAATCAAAGAGCTGTTGAGATTCAGCTCATGAGAAAATTTCTCCGAGATCAAGAAATCAGAGACCTTCCATTTCCAAGTCTCTTCCAGGAACATTTTCGCCAAGTATTCCAACAAATGAACAACAGAAGTTCAGATCCCCTCCTTGATATTAATTCAGCTGTTGCTGTCTTGACACTATCAGAAAGTGTTGTGACCAAATCAGATCAGTGGTTTGACAATGAATTATTTTCTTGTATTTCACCATATAAGATGGATTATCTTGAAGATAATGAACTTGATTATTTAATGCACTCCTATTCAACATTTCTTGAAGGAGTTGATGTGGTTAATGAAAGTGCAATATTTGATCGTTTTGCCAGCGTGGAATTTTGCGGTGGTCGATATGGATCCCTCGACTTGAGGAGTGAACGATCATCATATGTCATTGCTTCTTGGGTTGGAGATGACGGCCAGATCGATCTTACATCATCTGAGACAAGACCAGGAGTAGTTCACTACTACTAGAAGCAAAATATTTTTCTTGGTGGAGAACCAAAAACTCTTGTCATGGCCAGAGTTTCCTGGTTCCAAAGACATCCAGACAGGAACAGGCATGGAAGTGGCAACACTGAAATTTGGTGTAAGGACATATATTTTCCACTGTTATTTTAGCTTCACATTCTTGTTACAGTTTGTCGCCTTTTGGTGTCGCTGTGCGTTTATCGTAACTTCCGATTGGTTCGGTTTACCTATTTGAGATGCTGTTTTCAGTTTGTTCTCTCTCTCTCGTGTGCGACCTTAGCACTTTAGAGCTGTTTACTGCTTCGGACGTTTTAGATCTGGCCCCACCCACCCTCCCTTTTCTCAGGCTTCTACGGGTGTTTTTTCATTTTATCTGCTTTTGATACTGCTTTTATTTCATCTGTTTTCAGGCGGTAGAGATGCTTACGTGGACCGCGCGAGGTGCTTTAAATGTCACAAACTCGGCCACTGGGCAAGAGAATGCACTGCCTCCTGGGATAGCCCACGAAGTGCTTATCGCGGAACCACATTCACCCCAGGATACTCGTACAGCCCCTACAGACCCAGTCACGGAGCTCACACTCAACCCGGTGCAGAGCAGTAATGTTGTTGATGAGGAGGTTGCTGATATCGCTCAGGTACATTGCGATAGCAAATTGTTTGATTTTGAGTTAAGTACTAGTCCGCCGTGTGTCAACGTCAAGGGAAATCTTCGTAGAAACTTCGAATTTTGGAAGCATATTGGAACCCCTAGTTTTATTCTTAACGTTATAGAAAGGGGCTATTTGTTACCTTTCGTTAGTTTTCCGGAACCAGCGGTTGTCAAAAACAACAGATAGTCTCTTTCACATGCCGAGTTTGTTGAGGAGGCTATTCAAGTTTAGTTGAGTCGTGTCGTGTTGTGGAAACCAATGTACCGCCCCGGGTGGTCAACCCCTTTTCCGTATCTGTTCAAGCTAATGGAAAGAAGAGGCTCATTCTTGATTTAAGATACGTCAACAAGTTTCTTCGTAAGTCGCATGTTAAATAAGAAGACTGGAAAACAGCTATGTATTACTTCTCGCGTGGTGTATATATGTTTCTCCTTCGATCTGAAAAGTGGGTACCACAACGTTGAAATTTTTTAGGGCCATCAAACATATCTTGGTTTTTCCTGGAAGCATTCTTGTTCCAATCAAGTGAAGTTTTATGTGTTTACAGTTTAACCTTTCGGATTATCGTCCGCCCCTCACGTGTTCACAAAAATTCTTAGCCTCTTGAGAAACATTGGAGGCATCAAAGCATTTGCGTTGCTGTTTTTCTTGACGACGGATGGGGTATTGAAAATTGGATTCTCAAGTGTGCAGTATTGTAGCGGATGCCGTTAGAACTGACCTTTTTTAGGGGGTTTCGTTACTAACGAGGATAAGTCAGTGTGGATACCTTGCCACAGGCTTGATTGGTTGGGTATCACTTGGGATAGCGCTCGTGGAACCATTGAAATTGTGGATAGGAGGGTTGCCAAAATTACTAGTACCATTGAAAGTATTATCGACTCCGATTTTGTTCTTTCTGCCAGAAGATTGGCCTCTTTTACAGCAGATAATTTATACAGCGCCTGTTTCCGGGAACATTTCTAGGAGCATGACTAGGCACTGCATTATGTCTACATTAAGCGCGCAGCACTGGGACTCGAAAGTTAAGATGGCTCCCTATTGCATTGAGGAGCTATATTTTTGGAAAAACAACCTAAATTCTATCAAAGTGCGCGATTGGTTTTCTCTTTAATAAGCCACAGCGTTTCGCTTACTGCGATGCCAGCGCTACAGGGTGCGGTTCAGTTACTACCCTTAATGAAGATTGTGTGTGTCACAAGCTTTGGGAGCCTTCCGAATGTTCTAAGAGCTCTACTTGGAGAGAACTTGCAGCCATTGATTTTTCTCTAGAGTCTTTTGCGCCAATTTTAAAGGTTCACTTGTCAAGTGGTTCACCGATAGCCAGACGGCGGCTAGAATTATAAAAGTCGGAAGCATGAAATTGGATTTGCACAGGCTTGCTATTAAAATTTTTCAGTTTTGCGCGGAGCACTCTATTCGTTTGGAGGTGCAGTGGATCTCACGAACTGAAAATGAGAAGGCAGATTATATCAGTCGCCTTATAGACTTTGATGATTGGCAAATCACGCATGATCTCTTTCTAAGTTTGGAAGAGTTATGGGGCCCGCATACAGTTGACTGTTTTGCCAATTATTATACAGCTAAGCTTCCTAGATTCTTTTCGCGTTTCTGGAATCCGGGTGCGTCAGGAATTGACTTCTTTGCCCAAGACTTAAGTTCCGAGAATTGTTTAGTGGTTCCTCCAGTTTCTCTTGTTGCTCGCGTTATCCATTATCTGAGCCTACAGAAAGCGATGGCTACTCTTGTAGTCCCATTATGGCCTTTGTCCAGTTTTTGGCCTCTTCTGACGAGCAAATATCGGTCGTTCATTAAGGATACTTTACGCTGAATGCATCCCAAGCTCTCACCCTGGGAAGAAATTTAAGTTCATTCCTTGGTTCTCCTCGCTCGCTTAGGTTCGAATTTTTGTAGGGATTATCCAGCTTTATTGCCCTTGCAGTTGGTCACTCTGAACTAGCTTTTAGTGCTGGTATTTGCAGGACCCTGCTATCATTAGAAGCATTATTGACAAACATGGGCGCTGAGGAAGCATCTTTAAAGGACTTACGTATTGCCGCAATAAGTTCATTAGGTTTTGCAGGATTTTTTCGTTTTAACGAGTTGGCTAGTGTTCAGCCAAAACACCTCACGTTTTGCGATGGTTTTGTTAAAATTTTTGTGCCAAGGAGTAAAACGGATGTATATAGAGCGGGCAATTATGTTTATATCGCTAAGTTAGAGAACAAATACTGCCCATTAGCTATCTTACGTAAGTCATTTGCCTTTATTCAGGCCATTAACGGAGAACAAGTCGGGTTATACTCTTAGGAATGGCAAGTTATCCTATACTCGCTGCAGGGAAATATTTAAGACTACTTTGAAAGACTTAGTCTGCGTTCAGGGGGTGCTAAAGCTGTTATCAGTGATGACGCTTTCAAAGCCGTTTCTGAGAGGTTGTTTAAGCTTCATGGGCGCTAGAAAACAGACGAAACGAAAGACATGTACGTTTTAGAGACAGAATGTAATCGTTTAAGTGTGACGAAATATTTAGGTATTTAGCTCATATTTAAATATGTTATCTGTTTTTCCTTTACCAATGCTGTAAGATTCCTTTTTATTAAAGTGTTAGGGTTCGCACGCGATCCACCCATATCTGACTTCGCCTGGTTTTTGATGCGGTTATTTAAGCGGTAAATAATTTACGTTCGTTTGAGCGAAGCGAATTAGAAAGTAAATATTTGAGCCATTAGGACCTGCTTCGTTTACACCAGTTCAGAGAATTAAATGTAAATTTATTGGAACTGTCCAAACATGGAGAAGAGAAAATGTACTCTTTGTTCTGCCGCTTGAAAGAAAAATTTACTTGTGACTAAACTACCGGAAATGTTTGCATATCTAATGACTGTTTAATTTCTAGTGATGGAACTGCAGAGAAACCATCACAGTCCATTAAGATATTCAAAAATGAGATTGTAAGTTAAGCATAATCTTGATTAAGTTGTCATATGCTTTTTTGAAATGGATGGACACTTCCTACTAAATGAAATATATGTTCGAAAAAGGGAATTGAGAAACAAGCAATAATTGTTATTTATACTCTTTTAGTTTGTTTTCCTTTTTCACGGTACACTGTGATAAACTTAACAGGAGCCACCTAAACATTGAAATTAAATCGGTGTTCTTGGTTTTGATTGGCTAAAGAAGGAAAAAGTCAGACTTCCTTGATGTAAACATTAGCTATAATTGGTTAATGTCTGGTGGTCCTATCTGGTTGAGTTTATTTCACTGTAATTATTTTTTTAACAAATACTCACTGCAATACGCATCCTGGCCCTCAATATTAATCATTTATTGTTTACCCAGGGTGGACAGCGTTAAAAATTTAATAAAAAATGAAAACTAACACTGTTAAAGAGCTTTCTAAACCAGGGGAAAAGAAACAGAATGAAACGGAGTTAATGTTATTACAGTGTTATTATCATTAATTATTCACTGATGAGAGATTCTATGATTGTTGGGCTTGGTACAATATTAATTAGAGACCTTAATAGCCTGTTAGAAATAACCTATACAGTCAAAATATAGATTGTAAAGTGGAACTCCGATATATATATTAAACGAACCGATATAATGAAGTCCTCGGAATAACGAACGGTATTTTTCATCCCAGTAAAAGTAAAAAGTATGGGAAAAAAAACCTCGTTATAGTGAACATTTTCTCCACTGCCTTGGCCTTTCATTATGTCGAATTTATATGGTGATGTGGTTTAGACCCTATATAGTGTAGGGTGGTAGTGCAAATAAGACTCTACCATACGGTTGAATAATTTGAGTTGAACTTTCATATTTCTAGTAGCACAGCAGTAACACTAATCAGAACACTGACAACTCAGTTAAAGGAGTCAAAGGGAGGAGGGATTCTTTCCTTTTACGTCCACTCTAACTTTTCAATCTTTACTGAAAAATGGCTAGTGAGCCTCACACTTGCCTCGCGAGCAAGCTTGCTAGCATACGCTAAAACGTCAAAAGACTCCTTATCAATACATGGGTATATAAAATCTTAAAATGTCACGCCATCTAATCTATTGATAAAAACTTTTTCTTTTTTTTCAAAAATAAGATTAAAAAATATTTGCAGAGATCGGTAATTTAAAGCTAATTCTTTCCTTTTTCCCTATCTTAAACATCTCAGTAACGTGGAATTCTCAGATAAACAAAAATATCTCTAAACAATTAATAGCAAATTATATTGCGATTTTACTGGAAAAAGAAGTCAAGAATTTATTTGTCCTCGTATTTGTCTTGTTTTAAATACCTTTGTACAAGGGCAAATATAATGGCATATTTGAACCACATTTGTCTCACATTTCTTCGAGACAAATGTGACAACAGACTTGTCTCACATTTGGGGCATTTGATCGGTGGACAAATCTGACGTCAGATTTGTCTTAGATTTGTCTTTGAGGCAAATATCATTAAATCCATTTTTTCGTCCAGTGATATTTAACACGTGGTATAACTCCAAATTCTCTTAATGCTATTTAAATCACACATTTAGACATTCATTTAAAACATACCTGGGAATTGGCTTGGGTTATTGAATGTAATCTCCGTAAGACACCATCGAAGTTCAGGAATTTTCATGGTAGGCCGGCGGTAATTGTGTAAACACTTCCAATTTCGAAACGCACAAAAGTAGATATTTTCAGCCTAAAGGCTCGTTTTTTGGTACTTCTTGTAGGTTTTCCCATTGCAAAATTTCTTCTTTCAATCAAAGAGTGGGGTAAAAAGGTGAAACTGGGTCAATTTTAGCCATTTTGAAACACTGAACACTACCAAACGGCGACTCTGCGTGACAATCTGTTCCGTGACTGCACGTGACATAACGTACGTTTGAAGAGACGGAGCCGTTGAAATGACAGTCACGGAATCAGGGTAGTAACGCAACGCAATTCTTGAACGAGCAACATTTTCGATCCCGACAGTATTTTGAAGAAGAAAAAGTCAAACGCGCTTTTTCTGGTACTCACTTTTTATCGAAGTTATGGACTTTAACAATGGTAATTCGCTAAGGATGAGGGAACAGGAAGATAGTTCGTCTTGTTACTTTATGATCGAGGAAACTTGGAGCCGTCAAATAAGTTATTTTGGTCACGCTTCACTATTTTTACCGGACTTCGATGCTTTCGTTTGAAGGCTGCCTAAAGGAACCCAAGCCAATTCTCAGGTATGCTTTAGATGAATGTCTAAATGTGAGAATAAACGAGGACCGGGAAAATTTGGAGCTATACCACATGAAGAAAAATGCCGCAGAAAACAACTACTAAATTAAAGTTTTTGTCATCGTAAAAACCTGTTCTTCATTTCTGAATTATGTTAGTTCAACAAGTCTTGATATTGCTTTGAAAGTATCTTCTAGTGAAAGAAGAAGAGTTGCTCTATGGATGGAAAGTGTCCAAGTTTCGCCTTGCCGCTTTATTTGCGAACGCGAGGAGAGTTGATGCTAGCAAATTTCGGGTTGAAAATACGGCCATTTTGAGACTCCAACCACGAAAACTGATATTGTTACTTTTCTGGAAAATAAAAGGCTTTTTGCGAGAACACCTTACATCAGATTACTTATCTACCTTAAAGCTATTTATGGACAAAAAATGAAGGAAATCGATTTTTCAACTCTTGCCACTCGATGGTCGATATTTCCTGACCGTCGCTCTTAAAAGAGAGAGACAGGAAAAGAAAAAAATCAATTTCCATTAGAATAATTGACTTTACATCGCAGGATCGCATGACCAAATTACAAACATTTATATGCATCTCTTGCAGGTATTAAAAACCCATTAAAAGGGAAGAAGGTACGTAAGACAAGGGAAGTTTAGATCATAGCAAAATATCAAACAATCACTAACGTTTATAACCCACATAAGAGCTTTCCCGGCCGCCAGCTAAATGGCACGTCACGTACGCAAAAACCTGGAAATTCATGTGTCTTCTATGGCAAAATGAAAAACCCTATGGAACCAAAAATTTGTATAAATAAAGGTCTTTAGGTGATGTAATACCTCATGAAAGTAGAAACTCAGAAGAGTCGGTAGTTTCTTAGTTTGAATTTTGGTGGCGTCATGTGAAAAATCCTTCATCCAGTGACGCCTTTGTCAATAATAACGAATGAGTGGTTCCACTTTTGATACATGCCCGAGTCATATATCTCCTTGTTGCCTTATCTTTAGATTTGCTAGGATACGAAAGGGATAAGGATCACCATAAACTAGCCTTCTTCAATAATTAAAAGAGAGAGATAGGAAAAGAAAAAGTCAATTTCCATTAGAATAATTGACGTTACATCGCAGGATCGCATGACCAATTACAAAAATTTATATGCATCTCTTGCAGGTATTAAAAACCCATTAAAAGGGAAAAAGGTACGTAAGACAAGGGAAGTTTAGATCATAGCAAAATATCAAACAATCACTAAAGTTTATAACCCACATAAGAGCTTACCCGGCCGCCAGCTAAATGGCACGTCACGTACGCAAAAACCTGGAAATTCATGTGTCTTCTATGGCAAAACGAAAAACCCTATGGAACCAAAAATTTGTATAAATAAAGGTCTTCAGGTGCTGTAATACCTCATGAAGTAGAAACTCAGAAGAATCGGTAGTTTCTTAGTTTGAATTTTGGTGGCGTCATGTGAAAAATCCTTTCGCTGACGCCTTTGTCAATAATAACGAATGAGTGGTTCCACTTTTGATACATGCCCGAGTCATATACCTCCTTGTTGCCTTATCTTTAGATTTGCTAGGATACGAAAGGGATAAGGATCACCATAAACTAGCCTTCTTCAATAGTTAAAAGAGAGAGACAGGAAAACAAAAAATCAATTTCCATTAGAGTAATTGACTTTACATCGCAGGATCGCATGACCAATTACAAAAATTTATATGCATCTCTTGTAGGTATTAAAAACCCATTAAAAGAGAAAAAAATACGTGTCAGTTAACAAGACGATTACAGAGAGTAAACTAAAATTACGTCCAACTAGAATGGTACAAAAGGCGTCAAGTTGCAGACTCTATGCAGTACATACAGGAACCGTTCACACTTAGCTGTCATCCTTTTGTTCGTCGCTATGAAGAAAATCTCGTCTTCGCTGGTTTTTCTCTCATGTGTTTTGCTAGTTGTACTGCTTGTAAGTTATCAAGATGTAGACGCCGCCGCTCCGTTTCCAGCTAATGTCAAAGGGAGAGGATTTGGACGCTTTAGGGTAAAAAACTAAATATTTTATAAAACGTTTTTGATTGATGAGAATTTTTCAGTCCATGAACAGGCCGGGCTCGGAAGAAAAAAGAAATACGAGTACACCCTTGTTAACATCTGGAACAGTAACCAAAAGTTCATATAGGTTCGACTTCCGTTGGAATTACTGAGATCTCTTTTATCTCAGCGAGATCTCGGTTATCTCGTCCGAGATCTCTCTGCGACATTACAAATCAGTCTCGGAGAGGTCTCGGCGAGATCTTTACGCCATTATAAATCTCGCCGAGATCTCGGTTAAATTGTTGCACCGGTCGGATTTATGTTTTTTTTAAGTCTGAGCCGCCTATGTCACTCAAAAAAAAAATCCTTTTCATGTATGTGCCACAAGGCTGAAAAATCACCATCACATCTGAATCATATAGATTCATGTTCACGATTCATATTTATTTCCCTTTGTTTTTGGGTATGGTAATGTATGATAGTGAGTTTAAAACAAAAGAAAATAAAATTTAAACCAATGATAAAATTGAACCACAACGTACATAGTGAGCGTTATGTTTTTTTTTGTTTAGTCTCTGCAAGACAAACGTTACGGAAATTCAGAGGAAAGACATCAGTTTCTTACTCAGCAAGACGAAAGACGCATTCGCCGTTCGAAAAGCAATGGCGCCATGTTCAAAGCTAATTTTTAGAAAGTAAATTGTACCTATAGGTTTCATTATTATAAAAGTTCATAAAAATTGACACAGTTGTAATCTTGTGCTCATTAAAATCACTCATTTTGAAAAAACAAACAATGGTGTAGATATGTGTATCATGTATCACGAAACATCCAGCGTTGTTTTACTTTATGAGACTACGCGCTCCCCGAGGAAATAGGACAAGAGCGACTGTGCCAGACTGATATTAAGAATCTGTTAAGTTATTGATATGAGAATTTTTCAGATTAGTTGCAAATTTTCAGTGAAACTTGAGCAAGGTTATCATCTGATGAGCGAAATTGCTATGAAGTTATCAGCCGAGCAAAACGATGTAGCCTGCGAGAAGCGATCAGAAGCGATCCGCGAGAGCACACTCGAGGGAGCGTCTCCTTTCGCTTGCGGCTCGCAGGTGACTTTTCGCGATTACTCTAAATGGAGAGCTTGCTTGCAGGCTAAAAATAGTGCTACGCCAATTCTTATTATTAATATGAAGATCTCCGCAAGCTAGCTAGTGCTGACTAAATTAGGAAGACGTTTGCGATGTCTAGTAAAATGACGTCAATAGTGTAGGACTAATGGCAAGAAAAAGGCACGGCAACCAGGTTACCCTGAAAACGAGGTTGTGTTAGCTCATGATCAGATGAGTTTGGAAGAACTTGAAAAAAGGGGGCAAATTTTGACACGTCTTGCGAAGAAAACAAGCCGAACTTCGGCCTAAAAACATAGCATAAACAGCGAATACCGCATTTTCCTCGAGTAAGCACCCGGGGCTTTTTTTCTTTTCTTTTTTTTCGGTAATTACGTTTTACATCGGACCTTAGTGCAATTAAACAGTTTACACACAGAGTTATCAATAATGTGATAATAGAAACAGTTACTATCATTATCATCCCTACTATTTAAGAAAATAAGGAACTTAAGCAACGACGACGGCGATGGCTATGAACTGAAAATCACTTAAAATAAGAATTCTCGCTGCTTCAAACTTTATCGCGCTTATCCCATCTCGTTCAATTCGTCAAATTTTGCCATTTTTTTTTCTGGAGTTGAATCCTAAAAGACTATATCGAAGTTCAGCAAAAGGAAAAGAAATTTGTTGTCCTGTGTTCAAACACGTCCTCCACAAAACGTGAAATTAGGTATATATTTTCACGTCGTAGTCGTGCAGTGACGGCAAAGAAATGTACAAACAAGCATGATGCAGGTGCAGAGTCGTTGTTTTGCTAATCTAAACCTGTTGCTTTTTTTGTTGTTCTCGTTGACGTCGCCGTCGTCGTTGCTTATAGGTGATGTTACATGAGACAATTCGCACACGATGATTTTTAGCGCAACACAGCGTTGCAACATTGTTGCGACGTTGTTTCGAATTGTTACAACATTGTTCCAACATTACAACGCTGTGTTGCACTGTGTTGCACCCGTGTAACATCACCTTATACTCTCTAGTTACGGGGGAGAGGAGGGGGCGCTTATTGGAGGGGTGAGATGGGCGCTTATTTGAGATTATACGGTATACAACTCTATATCTGCTATGACAAACATTTCAGTTCTATCCTGAATTTGCCAAGGAACAGGTGAATAGAGACGGGAACTTTACAATGACTGAGGTTATGCAAGCTTTTAAATTCAAAATGATTCTAGATGAATAATAAGACTGACTTTCGAATAAGCTGAAGAATTATACAGATCTCGGTCAGAGGGTGTTATCCGCCTCGGTCGATAACCAACCCCCACGGGGGGAGGGGGAAGATTACTCCTGATTTCAAGTGACAGGGGTGATCGAAGGATTTTTTGAGGTTTGAAATTTCCTATTTCCGGATTTTTTTGGGGTAAGAATATTTTGGAAAGTATTTTTTGGGGGGTGGCTTGATTTAAGAAGGGATTTTTGGGGATATTCAAAACAATCTGAAGATTCTTGATAGTTCCCGCGTGTCTCGGCCGCGTAGTTCCTGTGGAACTGATTTTTATGGCTCGGAAATTCGGCACGGAATTTATTTGGAGCAAGAGCCATAATAGTCCTATTATGGCTCTTGTTTGGAGTTAGATTTTGTTCCACGGATTTTTTTTTGAAGCCCTAGGGATTTATTTTTTGGGCAGGGGGGGGGGGTTGACTTTTGCCCCCATTCGATCATCCCTGTGACTTGAATCCGGAGGACACCCCGGGAACCAACCCTGGCATCCTCAACCTGCATAATCCTGCAGATCATATTCTGACTCATTTAACATATAATAATTATTGCTAGGTGACTTTCTGCTCTTTGGCAATGAGGCGTTTCACATCTTGCCCTCTCTAAAAAACCGAAGAGATCTCATAATTTCACAAATTCAGGTTTTGTGACGTCATCACTTGTTTTACTCTATTTTCTCTGAGATAACCGTGTTCATACAATATGGGGTAATTTTTAGACTGGTGAGGTCTTCTCACATGATGTTCACTGTGTTGGGTTTAATAATCTCTTAAATGAACATTCAGATTTGTTGTGCCTAGAAGATAACCAGGAAGAGATTAACACTGCCAATAAATCCTGATGTTTTAACCTAAGCTGCCCGCAAACCTTTAATTGGAATAGTTCTCTACAAAAATCTCACTTATAAGTGTTGTTAAACGCCGTTTACGCTGGGAAAGAAGAATTTCCGGTTTCGAAGTTCAAGACTATTAGCTCACAATCACCAATTAACCCTTCATTCCTCGATGGTTTGGGCCTATCAAAAACTCAGAAGGACTTCCCTAAATGGCCCAAGATGCCGTGCGTGGCTATATCTCCTTTAAAGTATTAGAAACTAAGCTTGTAGCACCTTGAGATATAAGTATAAACACAAGCACAAACTTAAAACGCTGACAAAAGCCTTCTTCCCATATTCATCACTCGTCTGTAATTTCACCAAGCTTATTTAGATTAATTGTCCCCCGCACTTCCTTATTTCGTGTATAGGTCAATCTCATGTTTAAACTTAAAAAGAAACGGCTAAATCCGGTTACATTTGAATGACCTCTTTTATAGCGAAAAGCTTTGCCTGGCACAATATAGAGCGTTTCCCTCACGTGGCCAGCATCTATGCTAATTTATGGGAACAAAAGAAAGTTTTTACGTAACAAAAGAGTTCAATTCCCACAGGGTTGTCTTGGTACACCAACATGGCCGCCGTTTCATTGTTTTGGACCACCAAAATGGCCACCGTGACGTCATGTGAAAACACTCTAAACTGACAAGGACAGTCTTTCATCAAAATGGTTCAAGCCCGGCAAATGACTTCCTTTTTTTCTTCTTTTCCTTAATTTAAATTGGAATCTCGAACGATTCTCAAGCAAAGTTCTATTGTATAATGCAAGGAAAGAATGCCAGTCTAAAGCTACATTTAAAAGAATGGTCTCCTGCTTTGTTTGCGAAAGCATGTAATCGATAATGGCGTGATATCACGCTGCTTAATTGGAAAAAAAATGGTCTTTAAATGGCAAAAACAACCCAGTGGTATTCTTATTTATGGTTAGATTTTTAGAAAGGTGTCCAAATCGGCAAATTGAAATTGCTATTACATTGAGTTCCGATTACCAAAGTTGAAACAAAACATGCGATCTCTAAAGTGCCCTTCCAAGTGTTCTGAAAGGCTTGAAGGGATTGATAATAAAGCGTACCCTTTCCAAATAAACACCAATCACAAAACTGGAAAATAACAACGGAAAAATCGACCTAGTATGTAAAGAAATCCAAATGAATACAGTCTTGGATTCTGGATTCCACGCCGTAGATTTCGGGTTCCAGCAACTGGAGTCCTGGTTCTTTGTCAGTGACACTTAGATTACGGATTCCGATCGTTAACGGGATTACGGATTCCTTGAGTTGTATTCCGGATTTCAAAGCCCAGGACTCCGAAACCGCGAGCCGAATTTTTCCTGATTCCCGATTCCATAAGCGAAAATTTCCCTGATTGCGGAATCCGGATTCCTATACATGAGGCCGCCGCGAGGGAAAAATTGCAACGGCAAAGAGGAGTTTCACGCGGTTTCTTGAGTGGTCATCCATCGTCACGTTTAATGACTGCGGTAGCATTTCCTGAAATGCTTGTCATGATTGGTGATGCGCGACCGACGTTAGCGTGATTAGCTAATTCCACTCAAAAATAGACTCGTTTTTCCTTTAATATCCTGCTTAAAAGGAATATTATGTAATAGGAATCGCCTGACTGATAACTGCACTCCCGTTAACTCATTTTTTGTTGTTTTAGAGAGCAGTTTGTGAAATATAAGTCTAATATAGTAGACAGATTATGTGTGGAATTAGTGAGGCTTTAACGGTTACAGTCAAGCCAGGTCAAGGGTACCCCCAAAGATAATAAAATAATTAGAACTCGATAATTTCTTTTTTATCTCTGCATTCTTGCAATTGCATGTGTAGTGAGCCCTGAATTCACACGCGATTCGGTAACGAAATTTCGACCAGCTCAGTTTCCCTGAATTTGATTTAAATGTCTTCCAAGAAATTTTACCCATTTAAAGACTTTCAATCTGACCAAATACAGACAAGTTCTCGTAAAATATTCACTGCTCATTACGCATGATGCAAGACCCGGGAGGGGGTACTTCCTCGTAAGACTAATGGAGATGTACCGGTGGATTGGGGTCGCATTTTCACGACTGGATTGACTATAATGGGATCGCATTTTCAATAGACTTACTAGAAGTGGGTCGCACATTTTCAGATTTTGGGGAGTAAAACAGTGCAGCTCTTCACATTTACGGTTAGCAAACGTACGAGAATGTTTTCAATGTAGATGAAAAGTAAAGTGCTCTTCGTTCAATCTAAAAAAATAGGTCAATTCATAAAAATAGAAAGTGACTAAGCTGAGATCGCGAAAATTACGTATTTGCCCAAAAGTGACTAAGTTGGGGTCTATAATTGGCCACAGAAGAGATTATAATGGGTTAGGGGCTCGGAGAGGCCAGCTGCACTCAACCCAAGTACCTCCGCCCCCGGGATGCGAGAATGTCGATTTGAATTTGACACTAGTTACGGGAACAATTAACAGATTCATTTTTCAAATAATCAAATCATTAATAGAATCGTAGGGGGTACGCTTGACCTGCCTTGACTGTAATGACTGTCAATTCTCTGAATTCTGCCTTTGAAGACTTTGGATCTGTTTATTTACTTAGGTTTGCCAATCCTTGGCAAGGTTACCTCAACAGCTCGTGGCGTCAGCTAGTACCGTTACGTTGTTATAATAAATAAATCGGCGTCTTCTGTAACAAAGTAGAAGGAAAAAACATACAAAACAAGGTATAATTATAACTTTCTTCAGTTCAGCTCCAGCTAGCTGTCATCGCCTAGTTTCAAGAATAGGTATCCGATAATGTTTCCGGGATAGGAGAGTTGTATAAAAAATAATATTTAATAAAAGATACTAGCCACGTCGCGCTTTAGCTTCCGAAACGAAGACGACATTTTCTCAATACCGAGTGTTGCTCACGCCGTGGCCCAGCGTTAAATTGGCGGGAAAACGTGATAGCCGTCGTCATTCTACTACGAGTTTTAGCGCCGAAAAATGTCGTAGTTGCTGGCGGGAACAAGTTATCAAATGTAAGACAGTTTTATCATTTTGCTATTGGGAGAGGGCTTAACCTCCTTCATTATAAATAACCGTACTAACTTTTTGGTGAAGAAAAGTAGAATGAAAATTTCCGTGGTGTCTTTTAAGTTAAACAGGGGCACCCAACGGCAATTTTAGGGAAAATATCTGTTCGGAAGACGATTTGAGATCTAGAATTTTCGGAGCATTTGTTGTAAAATTTCTTGCTTGCCTGCCTCTCCTAGGATTTTCGAACATCTACAAAATGGTATAATTACCCATTTTTAACGGAGTTTGACCTTAAAAAAGGCCACCTAGAATTTTCGGGAGCCTTTTCCTGGCTGAAATTTTCGAGAAGGTAAGTTTTATCCCTATAATTTTCGGATCATTAGACTTTCAGCTAGGAAATCCGAACAGATGGAAAGTTTTTAGGGGATAAAAATATGCCTATATCTACCGTTTGAATACTAAAATACGTTCAACAATGCTATGTTAAGTGGTTTTGAACTATATCCTCGTTGGGTGCCCCTGGTTAAATCTGTAGCCTGCGAAAACATCCATTTCTCCTCGTTCCTTCGCCGCTGAGGACGTTTCGAGGAGAAACGGATGTTTTCGCAGGCTATTAAATCTGAAACTCGTAATCGTTCTCGTCCTACAATATCATTAGGCGTTTTTTTTTTTCTTTTTTTTTAGCCCCTACAGTTGAAGTAATTACACAGCGAGTCTCGTTTTCTTCTATTATTTTCACCATGGAAAATATGCGTTATTCAACAAGCGTGAAGTCAAGATGGCCGAATTACAACGTATTCGAAATGAACATGGCAGAAGTGGGCTACATTTATACGACACTTTGTCTTCATAGAACGATAAAAGTTGCAAAATATCCCCGGAAAAATAAAATAAAAAAAAAAACAGATTAAAAAAGCTCGTAAGACAGCTTGTTTTCAAAAACAGCACAAAAGTTATTCATTGCGGTTACAGAAAAGCCAACGGGTCCAAAGGGCACTTTCGAAAGGGAGCCATCCACGAGCCGAGCTTCAGCTTTCCATGTGACTTAATGCTTGTTAAAACTTTCCCGCTTTTTTGGGGGACGCTTCGGCGGAAGCAATTCAAAGAGCTGAACAGTGAACCCTCATGCAGGCTCCATTTCATCATATCAGGTTTCTATGATTGTTGGCATTCATTCCTCTTTCAGTATGGCATAATCAAAAGCATGCGGTTGGATAAAGCTTGACAGCTTTGTAATTGTGAACTCTGTTCGTAGAATTCGCGCAGGATAAGTCCGGCATATCACGAACTGCATTTCAGAGGTGGGTAAAGTAACTGTTAAGTAGTACATATCTGTTTCCATCAGGCATAAAAAAGAACTGCTACATATGTTTAGTGGTTTTTAATTCAAAAATGAAAATCGAAAAACGGACTTTTTTTTCCATGACGCATTATTATTTAACATGAAAACTACGGAGACCCAGCGACGGTCGGGGTTGTAAAAATAAGATGTCTTATTTGTGACTGTCATAATCGCTTGACTGACTTTGAATTTTCCTCATCAATCACGACAAAAACTGAAATGTTCTGGACTTTCATTTCGCATTTCCGTGTCAGTACGAACTGATCCACGCCACAAGGTTGCCATCATGCATGGACCTGCAAAACCCTGAAACTGTCTAAATCTTTTAAAAGCATTTTCTCCTAGCCTTTTAAAACTTCGTAATTAACTCAACCACATTGGATTTAAGCTTTAGTTTATAAACTAAAGTTAGTTCGTTGGTGTTTGCGGACAAGTGTAATCACCAAATGACGTAATACAGTTGTGAGTCGAAAAGACTAGAAAACATAGCGCGATGCGGTGAGTTCAAAAAAACAAAAAACGCATTGGCAAAGAAATTGTAGGTTATCATGATGGTGGAATGACACAGAACCGGCGTTATCTGAAACGGAGGCGTGGGTGGCGGGGACGCATGCATTCAGATTGTTCCGCCAATGAATTGGCAACATTTTACGGGTTGGTCGGTTACTTTCAGTATATGCTGACAGACATGCATTATATGTAAAATGTCATGAAAAAATGTTTCATTTAATGTTTTTTTTTCTTTCTTTCCTTTTTTTTTTTTTACTATATCAAAAAGTTATACAACTAAAAACAATTGATTTTTTTCGGTCGCACATTTTTTCTGTGCGAGTAATTTTTTGCCTAATTCATCCGGTACCTAGGTCATATTTAAAACAAAAATGACATGGACCTCACCAACGCCTTGCTTACTGCAACCGAACCTGGATTTATTAACTAAACAAAAATATTTGGAGACAAAACTGTCTGAAGCCTCCTCTACAGGGCATTGTGGTGCATGCGAGGTTCACTCCTTGCCGGGTTGAATATGATTTCTTCAGTTTGATAACAAATTAAAGTATCAATGTTCTGTAAAGAGTAAATAGTTTCGTCCCTTAATATGATGTTTTAGACATTTTATTGAAGATGCGTTTTACTAATCCCTTCTGTCCTGCCATACTTCGGTACACCTGCCATCTCAATGAAAAATGCTTACGACCTGATACTTTGTTCTTACACAGGAAATTGCAGGTTTTCTTATTCATCTGAGCCATTCCGGATTAAACAAGCATTAAATATTTTCACGATATAATCTAATAACCTGGATAACCTGGATTAATTTAGCTCCAGATCAAGATGCACTGTGACGATTCAGGAATGAGAATAATTCTTTGAATCTTTATCTGCGTAACAAGATCGTGCAAAATGATCAGTGATCACTCTTACCGCAACTGATTTTTTACAACAAACTCTCTCTTTATTTCGCGTATCTATCCTGATAGTTATGGGAATGGACGGCTTTTAAAAAACTAGTACATTTCAGGACCCAAACCAGTAGATTATCAAAAATTAATAACGTTCCCGTTTTCCTCACGATGAAGTCACGTGGGACATAAGTGACTTAAGTTAGTTGGTGGTGGGTCTTCATTAGTCAGACAAACGATGTTATATGCCTTTCGTCGTTATGGTCAAAGATATCCTCCAAGGTGAATAACCTTGACATTTTCGACATTTTCATTTTCAACTTTTCAGCTGTTTCGGATAACACGCGACCTGCGATGTCTTTGGATTTTAGGTTTTCCTGCGACGTCAATCAAAATCTGAAGAATGGGAGCTTTCTCGTCATCGCCTCTCAGCGGACCTCTTAGGAAACAGAAGGTCGTGGTTTGTGATTTCTGATCGATCCGTTTTTTGTGTTTCAAAGTTCATTGCTTTTGAACGAGTTCAGAGTTCGATCGCGTGTTTTTGAAAAGCGCATTAAGTTTTACCTCTATAGCTTTACTTTTTCTATCTTCTTTTATACTGAAACATGACAAGTTTAGATTCCTCCTACAGAGCTTCCACATCCAGAAGAAACACAGATATTGGGGTGAAAACGAATTGGCACGTTCCCGCCAACATTTACTTTTGCAGCTTCTGCTCGTTATGGCCGCCTTTATTTGACAAACGCAGTGGATGCTACAGTATAACGGTTTAATTGACGTCGCAAAAAACCCAAAATCCTGAAACGTTTTTGACAACGTAGGTCGCGTGTTATCTGAAGCAGCTCTAATAGATCTTTAGCCTCTTTTTCAAAACGAGGGTAAGTGCTTTTTGTTTTTAAGCAAATCTAATACAGTTCTTACTCACGCACACTTTTTTTTCAGATGAAAATGTAGCCTTGCATTTGCTCGTCTGAAAATCTGAAACATTCAAGCCTGTTCTGCATGCAGGCCGGTATATAGGTAATGGTCTGTTTCAACTGAGCAGACGCACAAAAAAATCGAAGTCTATTACCGCGTAAAGTTCAGCGATTGAGACAGATTAAGCGATTTTTGTGGCTGGCGAAGTGGTGCACAGTTCAAACTGGCTGAATTGATTAAAAGGTTGAACTTTACACAAACATCAATTCCAGTGAATTGACTTAAAACCACAGCCGGCCCAAACTCGGTGGGAGTTCGTTGGGACTTTTAATTTGTAAGAGAATGGATGAAAATAAGCAAAATAAGTCCTACTTTCAATTTTTTTGCAAAAATTGAAAATAAAAATACTCACCTTATGTTTTTGTTTTGTTTGTTTGTTTGTTTGTTTGTTTTACTGTCTCGTAGCCTCTAGAGCCATTTGGAAGCCGTTTTATCGAAGTTTAAGATTTTGAGTTGTACTAACAATAAGAAAAATGGGAAGACTGGGGACTCTAAAGCCGACCGTTCCAGCTCGAAGCTCCATAAATCCCATAAAAATGGTCCAAACTCGCCAAAATTGCCGTCGAAGGATCTGTCAATAATTTGTCTTTCCCTTTTATGCTTCTGGAGTCTCGGATTTCACCAGAAGCCCTTACATTTTTTCCATCAGAGCTTTCTTTCTCTCGATGCGTTTGACCGGGCACTTGGACGTGACGTGATCAACGATCGCTCGAAGCTTACGTCACAGCGGCAATTTACCTCCGTCCGGGAGCGAGCACAGTGTTCATTTGACCGTGACAAAGCGCGCCAAAACTTCACCCGAGCAGTCTTCTTCGTTTCCTTCTTGGTCTGACTTCGCTCCTTTTTTAAAACCCTTTCACTTTCGATTTAGACTGTCCAGAGCCTTTAAAACAACAATGCACTGTGCCCACTCCCGGAAGGAGGCTGTGACGTAAGCCTTGAGCAGCCGTTGATCACGTCACGTCTAGGTGCCCGGTCATACACATCGAGAGAAAGAAAACTCTGAAGGAAAAAGTTTAAAATCAAGCGCTTCGCGAGCGGTTTTGGTGAAATCTGAGACTCCGGAAGCATAGAAGGGAAAGACAAATTATCTATATAATTTGACGGCAATGTTGGCGAGTTTGGACCATTTTTATGAGATTTACGGAGCTTCGTGCTGGAACGGTCGGCTTCAAAGTCTCCAGTTTCACATTTATCTTATTGTTAGTACAACTTAAAATCTTAAACGTCGATAAAAAGGCTTCCAAATGGTTCTAGAAGTGAAGAGACGGTAAAAAAAAAACAAAAAACAAAACAAAAACACGAGGTGAGTCATTTTTATTTCCATTTTTGTAAAAAAAATGAATTTCAGACGTATTTTGTTTATTTTCATACATTCTCTTATAAATTCGAAGTCCCAACGAACTCAGTCCGATCCCACAGAGTTTGGGCGGCCTGTGCTTAAACGAAATATTTGCTCAAAAGGATCCCATTTTTTTATAGGCAAGCATAAATCTTAATGCATGACAAACATCATGATATCCAAAATATAATTATAAAATTGGATAACTTTTCAATCAATCGGGGGAGGGGACGTGCTCCACTATGAAAGAAACTAGAACAACGAATGCTAACAAAATCCGGGACTTTTTGTAATTTCTTTTCTGAAAACATTTTGATATGAAGAGGTTATTTCTAGTGCCAAGTGACTTTTTTATGCTAATTAGATTTTGATAGCCATATTTTAGTAATTTACAGGCTGAGAAATTTGTAAGCATTACAACAAGAACTTTAAGTAATATGGATGTTTAATTTAATATTTTAAGCATCATCTTACAGATTTTATCAGATTTGTCTATAATACAAAATGGTCATCATTTTGGACTATAGGTTAATATCTTCTTAAGAAGGTTTTTACTGAGGTTTGTTGGCTAAAGCCAATTTTCACGTCCTCAAGTTGACCCTTGCCCCTGTCGGTTTTCTTTGTCGTCGGTGATAGTTGTAGGTAAGAGAATCGCTCGATCACGACCATTATTTATGCCACATGCTGACAAAATTCGAAGTGGTTTTACTTATAATCTTATCAGACAGTTTAATATTTGTAGCATTTTAGGGAGCATTTGCGTCGGTACAATGTTATCTTTCGTCCCGTAATTTTCTTCCACACTGGGGAAATAGATGAAGCATTTTGAGACTCTCAGTTGCGAGTCCTTTGATAACAACAAAAAAACAACAACAACAACAACAACAACAAAGGATGAATGACGCACATTTCGTGATTACTGAGCAAAGACAAAAGTTAAACCTTTCTGTTAAAAGAAAGGAAGAAAAATAGCAGAGAGAGCTTAATCGTCAGTAACATCAATATTATTACAATTGATATTTAAGCAATTCGATTACAAATGGCGTAAACATACCCCGATTCTCTACTAAGTCGTAAATGAGCTGACCTCAACCTTATAATATTTCCTCCAATTAACAACGTTTCACATGAACCGTTAAAAAATTGGTTAGTTGTGGCAGCTTAAAATAATTTCCAAAACCCAATATTTTTTTGAAGGGTTCCGACCTTACAAGTGTCATAAATCAAATTGAGGAAAAGGCTGAGAGGATAAGTTTAATTATTATTGATGTTATACAGAATCGTTTTAACCAGTTTAATTAAATTAGAGCCTTTGATCTATGCACCGAATAGATGGCGGAGCTTTTTAGTGCTTCCGCGGAGCGAGAAGGTTAAGTATAAAAGCAAGCTATCGAAAGTACGCACCATGTAGAGGAATCTAAGTCGATAGTCTTGGATTCTGGATTCAGCGCTGTGGATTCCGGATTCCAGGTACTAGATTCCACATTGTTTGTCAGTGGAACTTGGATTCCGGATTCCTTGACCTGTATTCCGGATTCCAAAGCCCAGGATTTCCCATTCCACGAGAAAAATTACACAAATTGCGGATTCACTTACAATGGGCGAAAAGTAACCAGTTGACTTTTTATGTTTATTCCTTTTCCTCAGTTCTTTGCTTATGAATAGCAGCACTCCCCAAACTCAAAATTTCTATAGAGCGTTTACACTCAGGTGGCCAGCATCTATGCAAATTTAGTGGGAAAAAAGCTTTTACGTAAGAAAAGAGTTCGATCAACTACCACAGGATTGGTTTGGTACACCAACATGGCTGCCGTTTCATTTTTTTGGAACACTAACATAGCCGCCCTGACATCATTTGAAAACGCTCTATTACTTTGACTGGCTAGGCTTGCCTTTTGCACACTTCAGTTAAAAATTGACAACTTCTCAGTTACAAAAGCTTAATTTGCTTTCTACTGTTTTTTCACTGTATTCTGTTGCTAAAATTGTGTGAAATATGTTGAATTGTTGTCATAGGGCCTGATCTATGCTTGCATGCATGCTTGTAAGTAAATCGTCAAGGGAGTACTTGTAAGGGAAAAGACTTAGCTAGCAACTAGAAGTGAAAGTATTCAACCCTTTCACTGCCATAGTGGATGATGGAGTTTGTGAGCTGGTTCTAATTTTTACGTCTGAGGACAAAATCCTATGGTGGGACCATTCAAATGAAATCTCTTTGGAAGTACTTTCATTATACACTTATTGTCAGATCCCGAGGGATCAAGTCCTGATGTTTCCCTCGACTTCGTCTCGGGAAACATCAGAACTCTCGGGAAAACAAAACTAACTGGTTTCCCAAGGGACATGACATTAAGTGTTTTGTTATATTTTCGGACTTTCACTTCAACAGCAACAAAAGAATAACCGGAGAGAACCAAAACAGTCGACTCGGCACTCAGTATAAGAACACTAACACAAATTTACTTCTCAAAACCACTGAATGAATGATTTGCAAAGTACTTTCCTTATATTATCTGCATCTTTTTCCTGCACTAGCTGTTGCTTCTCTTCAGGGATAACTTTGAAAATCGTTTTTAGCTTGAGGCTTCCTGGTTGTGTTGTTGTATTTTCCCGCCTTAAATCACGCCACTTTCCACCATGATTTGATCACGTGCTGTAATGTATCCCGAGCGGGGTACATTGCGTAATGTATCACGATCGGGATACATTTGATTTTAGTCAAGGCCACGTGACCAAGAATCAACCAATGGCATTCCCTGTTTAGTTGAGTGAAAGTCCAAGAATATAACAAGTGGTGTTATTTGTTTGAAAAAAATTTACAAAATGAAATTTGGGATTTTTGTCGAATTTGCCTTTGGTCATATTTGGCAGTGAAAGGATTATGAAGAGCATTTCAGCTATGCTGCTAATTCATGTGGTAGTATCACCAAGTTACAGTTCTACTTGAAAATAACACAGGCAATGGACGTCCAATGTGGTGATCTCGAGTCTTACTAAAAGATGCTAATAACGATAATGATAATGATAATAATAATAATAATAATAATAATAATAATAATAATAATAATAATAATAATAATAGTATCTCCGTAAGTGTGAAAATGTTTCACGTTCGGATTGTAATTTGGATAAATTTGGTGTTCCGGAGCTCTAGCATAGTTAGTAGATTAGGTAATTGATATAGTGCGCATCAGCGACATGCCGACCAGAACCCCATGCTATGGTGGTATAACTATACGCTGTCCTAGGTATAACCGTGACACAGAAGGTGGAAAAACCTTTCTTGTTACAGCCGCAAAACTTTGGAACTCTCTACCTATCAATATAAGATCTAGCAACAGTATTAACGCATCCAAACAGATTACGATTGTAATTTTATAAAGGAAGGTTATGCTGGCGAAGATAGCTTTACCATTTCACCATTTTCAATTCGTCAAACGTTGGCAAATTTTCCCGAAGTTGAATTCTAAAAGACTGTATCAAAGTTCAGGAAAAGAAAAAGAAAGTCGTTGTCAAGACATGAAATCAGGAACTTTCCAGCGACGGCAAAGAAATGTACAAAAAAGCGTGATGCACGTGCAAAGTTGTTGTTTTACCAATCTAAACCTACTGCTTTTTTGCCGTTCTCATTGCCGTACCGTCGTCGTTGCTTAAGCTCCCTGTATACAAAAAATGAACGAATCCTGTTCTCTGTTTATTTTTAAGCTTTCATTCTGTAAGCCTGATCAGCATCAAATTATTTCTTGCACGATTACAAGGTTTTATAAAACAAAGTGGTCACGACAATTAAGACTTAGATCACAGAAGAAGTGAATTCAATTGATCTTCTCGACCACTACTTGTATAGAAGACCAAAACATTTTGAAGTTTAAAGGCCATGTACTGTTTTCTAGCTACAAGTTTCACCGGCTTCAAATTTCCTGCAACAACTCTCAACAACGTGCAACAGGGTGTGGAAACGGACGCAACATGTAACATCCAACAATGGTGGGAGTTGATGGCCAACAATTTTGCATCCCTCTGCACAAGGTGAAGGATGCGCGCACAAACGGAGATGAGCTTCCATTCTAAAAATAAACTAGTACTTTGCGAAAACGTGGTCGATGACAACTTATTGAAGACTACACGAGTACAAGTAGCATATTGCAAAATTATCTTTTATTGTTATAATGACATTGACCATGCCACGGTTGCAGTTCGCTAAACTTTCCTGGTATGTAAACTTTGTCCCTCTGGCGATCAAAAATCTTTAGACTTATACGCTTCGAGCTAATAATAGCCAGTGAAAAAGGAGTTAACGGTGGAACGTCATCCCGCAAAAAAAAAACAAGGCAATATTTGGTATTCTCTAGGTTGCTGTTTTATAAGCCTTTTGTGTCGATAGCACGTCTGTTCATAAATGTATCCTTTAAGCTTCTTTAACCCCGCAAATTGTTAATCCATAATTTCGATATTATCAGTGTTTGTAAACATTGATTATTCACGTTATGCTAAAGATAGATAAAACCCCTACGAATAAAGATAGATAAAACCCCTACGAATGAAAGGTTACTCGAAAAATATTCCCACTTCCGCCTCCAGGTTTTAAATTCAGCTGGCAGACTTAAGGGTTCCCTAAACAAAAACGAACCGCAGATCGATGGTCTTATCGTGCCATCTGAATGATCCCAGAAAAAGCATCCGATTCCCTAAGTGGTCAGGAAATCATCTAAGCTTTTAACGAGGCCAACGGTGTGGTATAATAGGTATGCGGAAAGTGCCTTTAGCACTTAGAAGTAGAAACCATAAAGTAACACTGATTCACGAAGGCATTTAACCAAGGAAAGCTTACACAAACTCACTTGGGTTGTGACGCTAGATGCCAACAGCAACTAAAATTTGACTGCCGTGCGACCGCAAAAGTGATGGGCATTTGAAGGCTACCTTATCTGAGACTTGAAATGTACTCTTGAAAGTGAATCTTAATTGTTCGTGATTTTGGTCAGCCATTCCAAGTCTAATCTATTACTAAAATCCCTTCATTTTGTTCTTAAATCGTGTCGACTAAGTATAAAAATAACTAGTGTCAGATGGCCATAGTCCGTTGTACACTGTATACTAACACTGCAACCCGGCAAAAATTCCCATCGTACCCATTTCTGTTCAGTTAGTGGTCACGGATGGCGTCAGATGTGATAAAAACCACATGTTGACCTTCTTCTGCATGAACGCTCGAAATTTGTATCTATTTGTAGTCCCAATATTTTTCGCGCGACAGCAGAGCTCATTTTGCTTAGTCAATTTTCTATCACGCCTTTTGCTTTGTATAATAATCACTTTAATGTTCAGTGGACTTCACAGGTTCACACTGTGCAGTCTTTTCTCCTTGTTGAACAACGAAAAAGGAACACTTACAGAATCGACAAGTCCGCCCTTAAATTAAAAAAGCTATCAAATGAAATACAATTCCAACTGTATCCTGATTCAGCAGTCTGTTAAAGATGAAAGAATTAATTTACTAAGAACGTCGTTTATTGGGGTGTCATGTATCTAGCTGCGGACCTTGATACGTGTTTTCGACAAACTTGATTCACGATCCTCTTTAGCAGCTCTTTTCGATAGACATTTGTCATTAAACAGATACCAGAAAAGACAGACCTTTGCCCTCAGATTAAAACGTCTTGTGAATAGCAAGTGTTCGTTGTCTTCGTTCTCCAAGAGGTTTCTGCGAAAGGAACATCACTGATCTCGATAACCAAGTAAGTGAAATGAACCAAACTTGTCTTTTACAAATTAGAGACATATGAGAAGAGGCAGAATTCTGGAGACAAACTGGTTGATGTCCAAATGCCCTTAAGCTAAAGAAGGACTGAAAAAGGAGCCCAATAACCCATAATGACATAATCGTCATATCTTTTGCGCTGATTCTTATATTATGAAGTTTTGAAACAGCTTTTAACATGAAAACATTCCCAAATACGTTTTTTTACAATCTCATCGGTCGATCCTTTCACCTGCCTTCCAACTTCCCGTCGGACCCAAACTTCAATTTCGGATGACGTTCGCTTCAAATCCAAAGCTGCCCGGAATGGAGGAAAACCACTTATCAAGCACCTGGATCCAGTTGCATAAATCATAATGTCTAGTTTTAAGCGTCGTTTTCTCAGTTTTCAGAGCTTTCTACGAAAGAAGAATAACTAAACTTCACTAAAATAGTTAGTCAAACTGAGAAAAATTGGCCCTTTACAATCTAACGGCGTAGGAAACAGCTCGAAATCAGATTCTGTGGACAAACTGGTTGAGGCTCAAATGCTCAATGGATGACGACTTAACAAGAGGTCTTACAAACCAAATCTAACTTTTTGCGTTTTTATGCAGTTTTTAAAAACTTTTAACCAGTAAAAAGTTTTAGTTAAGTAAATCTTTCTTAATCATAGTAGTCGACGATTCTGCACCACATTATTTAAGCCAAACGCTTCAACAAATTTAATGTCGGATGACTTATTCAGCTTCAACCCTAAACTGCAGTGAGACTGAGGGAGAATTTGTCGTCAAGTTACTGGATCCATTTGCACAAACCTTAAATCCCGTGGGAGGAAAAGCTAACATTTGATGGGTTAAGCCTAAGCAAACCCTACATTTTAACGCATGTCGTCAGCATTTTCTTTTTCTGAAGTCAGCTTCAGTTGTGAACCTGCTCCACTGGCCAAGATGGACTTATTAAATGCCTATGTCACGCTATTTGCTACCTTTTTGAGAAGCTAAAACGTGTCTTCGCATCAATTGAATTCCAACAATAATGGCCCAGTTTTGTTATTTAAGACTAAATGCGGGCAGTAAAACTGTTTCCTGCCGTCTGTTGCAACCGATGGCATGGATGGACACGGATTGAAACGTGGCGAATAAGTTACGCAACCCTTTTCATTTTTTAGTGCTACGCTTGCAAATCACCGAAAAATTTTTATGGTTAGTTCTCCCTGCTGAAATTTGCTTGCTATCTTCCTTATATCTCTACGGAAGCATTTTGTGTATGGGGTAAGGCACTACGTAATGACTCTAGCACAGAGCTGATCTCAAACAGCAATATCCACTTTAATAGACGTTGCTAGGATCTCCACAAATCTGCAAGTTGATGGTATGAGATGACGGGTCATTACCTTTTTTTTTAATACGAAAGAATGTCGGCAGGAAAATGAGGCATAAGAACAGAGATTCTCCATGTCTGTTTGAATGGTCAAAACGTTTTGAGAGTTTTCCTCATCAAAATTGCCAGCGTTGCTTTTCTTTGCTTACATAGCACCCAATTTAGTATGAATTTCATTACTTTCCAAGATACCCCGCACCCCGGACTATTTGTCGTGTTTTTTTGTGGCATTCTGCTGCATAAAACTTCACACTATATATATCACATGGGTAGTAAAGTGTTAAGAAGAGAATACCAACTTTAACTGAAAGTCGACAGATTAATTGAAGAGCGTGCAAAAATGCAAATGGGAAACCATATTGTATTCAGTTTAGTCAGTAAATTCCTTCTACCGCACTAACTCCGGTAGCGAATGTAGAGGTAAAGGAATTTTTTTCCGTTTTGAGGAAGACCGGGAAGGAAGACGTGTGTTGTTGACGCGAATCTATAAATAACAAAAAATGCTATGCACCGACAGCGGTAAACGTGAACGAAATGGTGATTGTCCTCAAAAATGTTTTATATAGTGGTTTAGGGAGCAAGGCAAGTGTACATGGCATTTCATTTAATGCCAAGCCCGTGATTTTTGATAACTTGATCATGAAAACACGTTTTTTTTTTAAAGTCTTAGCTTCAAAAAATATTTTAGTCTGGTCTACGTATTTTTGTTTTGAAAGCAAGATAGAATCAAGAGAACGAATTAACCCCAACAGTTGTTAACCGCAGTTGGACTCAGTTCAAAACCCTTTCACTGCCGGAGTACTTGATGGAGTTTTGTAAGGTGACTCTAACTTTTGAGTCTGTGGACGAAATCGTATGATGTCACCATTCAAATGAAAGCTCTCTGCCTCTACTTGCACATGGTGCTATCTATTTTTCAAAATTTCACAAAATGAAATTTGGAAATTTGGTCGAAATTTGCTTTTGGCTAAATTTGGCAGTGAAAGGGTTAAGTTGGTGTTTAACATCAAAGGAATTTTGCCAGAGGAAAATGCTGGTTGTAAATTTTCTCATGATTTAACCTCTCTTGATCCCAATTATGACACTCGATGCCCCAAAAGCATTTTCCACTGGCTTTAAGGGTTCAACTATCATATAAAAAGCAATTCAATCTCTCAGTCACGTGCAGACCCCTCCACGATATTTTCAGCTTTTGACTGTAACAAGTTAGCGAAAATCCATCAACATGGCTGAAAAGAACTACTTAAAATCAGTTAAGTTGCTAAGTTTGAAAGTGATTTGTTGAGTAAATGACGAAGATATTAATAGCTCTGTAAAGTCGCGGAATTTTACAGGACAGCGTTAGTATAACTAGTCAGCCGATTAAAAAGATTCCAGCGCTCTAATTGGTCGAAATATTTTTTGTTGAAATATTAAAAGACAAAGATGATTACCTTGATGCAACCATGATAGTACGAGAAAGAAAATCGTGAAATCCTAAACCTTAGCGTCTTTAACAGGTTGCATTAAACAGATTTGTGTTTCTTGCTTTTGAATTTTTTACAGACATATTTGTTCTTTTCTTTTTCTTTGCTTTTTACTTATTATCTGTAATATCTGATTTGTAATAGAATTAATTTGGCACTCCTCGGCTAGCGTTCTTATTTTTTTTGCTAACTGCGTGCCAAGAAATTGTACTTGCAATATTATGATAATAAATGGCTTCTCTGGATCTGTCGCTATATTTGACCCGCGCGTTGTGGTGAAAGCAATCTCTGATGACCATGACGAGTGCAATCTGAGAGCAACCCCCCTTAACTATGCAAGAAAATTTGATTTCGAAATCCTCACCAAAACGTGTCTTATTACGGGATAATGGCTATAAAAGTCTTTTAAACACTACTGTAAAGGGAAACGTTGCGAGAGAGCTAAAGCATGTTCCACTCTCATAGAATCAAATCAATTCAATTTTCGAAAATCAAGTGAGTCTTTCGTGGAAGTACAACAACATGATACGTTTTTGCATCAATAAAATGGAAACTCGGAAAAAAATTCGAGCCCAGATGGGATTCGCACCCATGTCGCTCCGTGATCTTGTCTCCCTCGCAGCCGTATTTTGGATGTCACGCAACGCTCCCCTAAAAGAACTTTCTTTTGGGGGAGCGTTGCGTGACATCCGAAAAACGGCTGCCAGGGAGACTATCCGTGATCTAATCGGATTTACTCAATGGCGAGCAAGAGGGATAAGTGAATCTTTGACTAGAACCGCATCACGCAGTCACACAGTCAGGATAAGGACTTTACAATGCATAAACTGGAGCTTCGCTTTTAGCTCTAGCTAAATATATATATTATATAATAAACACGATATTTCCGTAACTATCTCCACAGAGTCCCGAGTGACCAGGTTGCTGTTTACATTGAGTCCAAGAGAGGTTTTATTGCAGCTTGGCGTTAACGTAAAGGCTACTGAAAACTATTCACATCAGAAGGCAGACACACCTGTAGAATATTGCCTGTTCACGGCTGTCATTCACAAAAGACAAAGCGATGAATTCCAAACGTCTCTTCATCTTCATTATGCTGTGGCTGATCATAAGTTGCGAGCTGTTAGACTTCACCGAAGGATTTATATTATCGTGCAGGAAACCATTCAGATCAAGAAGATGTCTGCGTACAAGAAGACATCGAAAAAAACATCGTCGAGGTTCTTCTAAAAAAGGAAGTGGTGATTTGAATCCGACTAATAACTGGGTAAGCGCTGGTTTGACTTTTCAATTCAGCAACTGTACACATATCACCCCATGTAAGGTTATTCGGATTCCGGAATTCAACAAATAAACATCAGTTTATTTCTACCATGACTGTGGACAGACAAATAAAAAAAATTACAAGAAATATAATTAACAAATCTACCACAGTTTTCCATGATCTGCACTCTTATAGACCATAGAAATGACGTCATGAAATGTCCAAAACTGAAGTGGAACCACGAGCCGCAGGCGAAACTTGTCAAGTTTTGAACTCGAAAACTTTTTCAAAGTAGTGCTTGCGTGATTAGCGCGCGAAGCAGCAAAATATCTTGACTCCTCAACCACGTTTACATACTCTCATGCAAACACTCCTCTCCGCCAATCAGAGCGCGCGTACTATCTCAGTTACTTTATAAACTGTCATAGACCATAGGTCTTGACCAATCAGCGCGGGAGGATTCGCTCAGTTATTGTAAAATTATAGATAAACAATACATACAGTAGTGGGACACCCAAGATAACTAAAAAGATTAACTAGTTGGGTGACCCTAATTATAATAATTGAACATGTGAAAAGTCAGGAAAGATGCACAACAAATACATTGCTACACAAAATCACATTGGCACAAAATTAGATATACAGAACAAAGCAAAATATCAGTAAAGATTAATAGAGACATAAACGGACACTTTGGGACACAAAAAAATAGTCCTAAAGAAAAAAGCTGTAAGAATCTGCATTAAGGAGTGAACAAAACACGTCACCTGCAGTAAGAAAGAAACATCCGCCATCTCTGCTGACCGCTGACCACTGAATTCGGGAAAGTTTTGCTGGAGGAATATGAAGGAATGGGTTTTGGAATCCGGAACTTAGTGTATGGAATCCACAACCCCGCCTACCAGTGAAATCTGGAATCCAGGTTCAACTAACTAGGAATCCGCAATCCACTGCCTGGAATGCCATGAATGACGAATCCACAGCGTAATACAGAATCCAGGACTGGCTTGGATTTCTTTACATAAGGCGCGTGTTAAAACTAGGTTAACTTTTTTTTATGCTTTAAGATCAAAGGAGTCCAAGATTGGAAGTAAAACTCGGAACTTGTTCTTGGCTCTTTTGGTATTCAAGCAATTAAATAGTGTCGGGAATAAATTTCAAAAGTGTTTGAAATAGACCATTTACATGATGACATCATTTTACTACTACGACCAGAATCTTTCATTGTTTTTGCTTTCTTGTGCAAATTAGGGCTATTGTTATGTAAAGTGTCTAATTACCAAATTTAAATATGAGAGAAAAAACGAAAAGTATTCTGGTTGCAGTAGTAATTTGTAAAATGACGCCATATTGCATTGAGAACAAAGTAACTTTTTTTTTCCTCTTTTTGCAATTCGCATCGATGAGTATATTCAACAGAATCAAAATAGAATTATATTGAGCAACCTTTTCAAATGTTAAATAAGGGCGGTTCGGGGTTAAGGGGGTCCACATTGTGGCCGCATTGAGGTAAGCGTGATTATCAAGTAAACTTATTTATTTATTTATTTGTTTTTATTTATCTTTTTAGAGTACACCAGTGGAACGTCAAGCCGAAATGCCAAAACTTCCTGAAAGGCCCCCTGAATGAAGTTGTAAAGCAACATTTCTCTTGTGATATGGGCTGACCAACATGTCACTGTTCTGAGGCGCTAATTTCTTTTGACCTGAATTAAAATACCAGTTAATCACTCTTAAAATTTAGTCTTCTTCACAGCAGTTCTTTGTGTTTTTTGTGACGTCACAAAGAACTGCTGTGGAGCAGACTATTTAAAATTCGGCACATGTAGACAACATAGTCCCTGCATTGACAACCCCTTGTAGATGGTTTTTTCTTAGTGACAACGTCTTGTCAAGCATATGCTTTTGTTGTTGTTCTTTTTGCCGCAGTTTCTGTTTTTGTTAGTGACTTTTTTGGTTGGTTGGTTTCGTTTTTTGGTCTTTTTTTAAGTCACCCAACCGCTTCAGTTAAAAAGAAGAAATAGCAGGGTTTGTCAAATAATATGTAGATATTGCCAACTTCTTTCGCTAAATTAGCGTAGGGTTATGACATTATACAGCTTCCGCAAGTAGACCTTGACCGGTAACGTTTTCTAAGATTTGACTCGGTTTGTTACTCCGAAAGTTCTGGGGAGAACTTTTTGATGCAAATGACGGGTTACACCGCGCTTAATAAAAAAACTTGATATCGGAGACTCTTGGTTTGATGAAAGAGGTCTCTTGTAGAAGCTGAGTTAGTTAATATGGTTTAGATCTTATTAGTAATCGGCTCCTGATCTTATTGAATTCGACGCGAGGCTTTCGCTATTTACAGCGCCAAAGTCAAAGAGCAGTTGTTAAAGTTAAGGAAAATCTTGTTAGTAGCTGAAACCCTATTTAAACCAACGTTAACTTTCCAAAAAAGGTAATTTGGCAGAATCTGTACCGTCTTCCGATCAATGCACAAAACAAACCACTGATTATTTCATAATCTTTAAAATTCCTACTGAAAAAAAAAAAATTAAGAATGACAAGAAATAACGGACATAATCATTTATATGAAATCTTTTGACGAGTTTGGACTCCCCTCGCCTTACCATAGCCACGCCCCTTTTTAATCGGTAGATTTAATTTCTACCTGAAAATGAACGATCCTAAAACTGTACGCCGAATAAGTTTCCTTGTGCAGATTTTCTAACAATTCTTAGCCTGGAGTATATAAAATTCTTTAAAGGTTTTTGTAGTATTGGTTTAAACGGGTTATTAGAGTATTAAACAACCACGTAAATATATTTTACTGGATTTTCGTAATGAAAACAAAATTGGGTTAGTTAAAACCCGCCAAGTGTAAGACGGATCTTAAGTCTGCTTCATTTGCTGTCAGATGCCATGTAGAAAGCTTTTTTTTTAAATTGTGTGATAGATACTAAAAGGAATATTACCAGTATCTACCACGCAACGCGAATAAATGTTTTAGTGTACTTTATCAATGTCTCTTGATAACCGAGGTTGAGGTTAATATTCATGGGCAATATCTTTACAAAGATTGAAATGCTGCTCTATATCACAAAATTTACCACCCATATATTGCGTGCGCCAAGTCCCACCGAGCGCACGGTGAATATTAAAGCAACATAATTATGATTCAGTCTTGTGCAAATAAATTATGAAATCATTACTGCAAGAGGATATGTATAACCAATTAGGCTGTTGTTCTACGCGCGCACAATAGTAAGTAGCTTAAGATATTTTAACCCGTCATTTATTTTTTAAACAGACAGTGTTATTTCTGATTTTCTTTTCTTCCAATGTACAAATAAAACTGTGGAAAAGTTGGCAAACAAAGCAGCTTAAAACATCACTTCGTTGTATTTGTCCAGAAACTCATAAGGGGTTGAACAACCTCTTATTGGTATCGGATTTGTCACAATTATCTTAAATCAGTATTCACTTTATGTAAGAGCTAAGCCAAGGGTGTTAGGCCTGGGCCAAACGTCGATCTTTTCATAAGACTAACCAAACTCTAATTTGGGTCGACCTAAATTAAGTTAAGATCGTCTGTTGGGTCAGACGTCCAACTTAGGACGCGTCGAGCCAGTCAACTGAATCAGAGAAATAAGCAATTTTAATCATTAAATTTTCTCCCGAACAAGGCTAAATAAACATTATCATGCAAAGTTTTCATTTATTAGTTTAGTTTGTCGAATGTGAGATCGACGTTTGTTTCGTAGACGATCTTCAGACGTTCTATCCGTCTGAAGCAGACGGATAGAACGTGCTGGACGATCCAAACTCATTCAGACGAACTTAACTGAGCCAGAAGTCGAACTTTTCATGAACGTAACTCACCAAGTTTGTTTCGTCTCAAGAAAAGTTCGAAGTTTAGCCTAGGCCTTAGGCTCTGGCCCAAACTTTTTGCATGGAGGTCGGTGGAAGGGTCGTGGAAGCCAGTGAAGTAATAACGGATCACAAATTTAATGAACCACTCAATTCGTAACAAAAATTGACCACGGGCGCAGAAAAGCGCTTCAAGTAACCAGAATTGACCACGAAGGTAGTAAAATATTATTTTCCATTGGTGTTTATGAGTGATATTTTCAATTTTTCCCCGGGATTTTGCCTTCCTTATGCGTTTGTCAGGGTGCACTCACAGTCATTACTTCCCGCCGTTTAACAGCAAAATCTCCACCAAAAGTGAAGCAAAGCTAAGGTTTTATAAAGGTTAATTTATTACTTTAACGCTGTTAACTAACTGAAGTAGCAAAAACTTCCAAAAAACTTCCAAACTATCTTTAAAAACAGAAACTGGAGAGGTTTCTTTTTGTCCATTCCAATTTGTTAACATAATTTTACTAGTATCGTTTTCAACGAAAAGTAGCTCATAAATTTGAGTAAAATGCGAACAACATTAGCTGGACTTCGGTTTCAACTACATGTACGTGGTAAACGAAATCCCACTAAAAAATAATAATAATAATAATAATAATAATAATAATAATAACAATAACAATAATAATGATAGTAAACGTCTCAGTGGTTCATCACAGTGAAAAGCCCCTTTTTTGAGGAACAGGATTTCGCGCCAGTCATATATTGCAAAGCAATTCTTAGAAAAAAGTTGTCTTTGTGGTATGTTGGAGTTCAAATGTTAATAAATGTGATTCGTTTGACTGTTCACACTCTCGTATTGTTTCACCTGCAAGCAGAGCCTTTGTTGCGTTCGCTCGATTTTGGCGTTGACCCGAAAGAATATGCTTGAATCGAGTAACATCTTTGTTAAGCATGCGCTGCATGCTGCTAGGATACAGTTTAGAACCCAGGCCTAATGGCCGTGCGCTTGTTATAGAGGGCTCAGTTACGACCATCGGTATATACAGTAGAACCTCCACTAACGGTCACCTCTCTACCACGGCCATTTTTTTTTTTTGGCCAACAGTCCATACATCGACTCTTGTTTAAACCTCTCTACAACGGTGCACCTCTCTACAATGGCTACTTTCTCCTGTCCCCAAGATGGCCGTTTTAGAGAGATTCAACTGTATATGTAAACTGATTCTCGCAGCCAAAAAACCAGACGAAATAAAACAAGATTGATTCGTCCAGAAGCTCGGGCTAAGGCGACTGCTAAGGCTTAACGCAATTTAGGCATGCGCAGACCCTCATTTCTCCACCTTGAGCAGGAAGAAAACAAAAAGACACTCTGCTCGTAAGGTGGTGGTGTTCCGCGCGTGGTTGAAGAGACCACTCGCTGACATCTTGGTTTCTTATAACCATAGTAACAAGCGAATTCTAAGGACAGTACCCGTCTCTTGGGACATTTGCGCTCTAACTCTCGATTTGACTTGCCATAAGGGAAGGACCATTAGGAAACTTATGTGGGAAGGTGAGGGCGAGCGACTACAAAAAAATATTTGACATATATATTTTAAATATATTCATGCACTGGCCTAAGAAATTTCCTACAAGGGAAATGTTACCGAAAGACATTCATGCGACTCGAAATGACATCTGACCCATGACGAGCAATTAACAGGGGGAGGGGGTGGCTTGCTGAGAAAATAGAGAAAATCCTCCTCTTCGAGTTCCAATATAACGGAATTTAAAGAGATGAGCCTTCAATCATTGGGCCATTCGCTTAGAACTGTGTCTAACGGTGCAGCAGAAATAACCCTTTCCTTGACAAGGCTCATCAGTATATCTCTTCTCACAGGAAGGGTTTCTTGTGACTGGAAGACAGCTAAAGTGGTACTATTGTTCAAGGCAGGCAAGCATGATGATATGCGGGATAATTATGGCCCCATATCCCTATTATCTTGGTGTCTAACGTTTTTGAGAAGGCTGTCCACAATCAACTCGTTAACTGCTTAGAGTCAAATAACCCCCTCAGTGGGAACCAGGGTTATTCTACGCAAGCCGCTGTAACACGACTAGTGGGATTTATAAGAAAGAATGCGGAGCTTGGTCATTCAACCGGTGCAATCTTTATCAATCTTTGATAAGCGTTTGACGATTCTGTTCCCCATATTTACCTCCTGAGTAAGCTCACTAAATACGGGATACAGGATAAACAGTTACAATGGTTTACAATTTATCTAACAGCATCTACAATTTATCTAACAGCAAGAAAACAAGTCGTGTGCCTTAACGGTGTAATATCCTGCCCCAAAAATGTCACCAGTTGAGTTCCGTGGGAAAGCATTTTATTGTCCTCTGCTATTTAGCAAAACCAGTTAAGGAAGAAGTGTTAGGGAAGCTTTCAAGGACACGTCCATTAAAAATGAACAGTACAAGGGCAGAAACACCTTGGGGCAACAATAGGTTCAAGGGAGTATTTAGACGAATATGTTAGCAAAAAGGTGACCAATTGGATCAATGACATAGCTTAGTTAGCTGAATTTGCCCTTTCTCAACCACAAGCTAATGGCTCTAATCTATTAGAGTCATTAAAGAATGCAATATCTCATGTGCTCATGGGAAACCCTTCCCTTGAGGCAACTGACACGAATATGTTTCGTCTGTCAAAGTAACAAAACCCCTTGTTGAACAAATTGTATCTCAGTCACATCAGTTACCAGAAGATTCCCTCGCAAATTAAAAGTAGCACAACAGGAAGTAAGAAGTGAAAGATTTAAGGAACTCGAACACAGGGCAGAGCGTAATATATAGATTTAGCCAGGGCTAAAAGCGAGGCTCCCATTAGTAAATTTATAATTTAAAGAATTCCACAATTCAGTTAACTTTAGAGCACATTTATGTGACTTTTGAGGGAAAGGCTACCTGATTTTAGAGAAAATAATTTGCAAACAGCCCAAGAGTGAACCAAATCTTACATCGAGTTGATAGCCTCATATGTACACTCAAAAACTGGTAATCATCTTTTATCACATTTAAGAGCCGTAATGGCTATTGATCACCGTAGATCAATTAGGCTTAGAAAAAAAACCAGGCCAACGTTTTGGCGTTCGACAAGTTTACTTTGCAAAATCTTGCCAACAAATCTGGGTGCGTGTAAACCAACCTTTTATACCATGGACAGAAAGCAGTATTTCACAATACAAATTGCTCTCATTCAATATTCATAAACTGTTAAAAAAATTTTCCAAAATCCCCCTATACGGCCATCCGGTTCTCACTTTTGTAGTGCGAGCTGTAGCGAGTGTTTGAATGAACATTAACAGAGTTACGCTCCAAGATAATAAAGAATTTATCATGTTTATTTTTATTTGATGGTTTAACGCGCGGCATTTTGAGAACTCCTGCAAGCGATGTTCACTGAACGACTGAAAACAATCGGCATAGCGATTAAAATTGCAAGAGAGACTACTAACAATCAATAAAAGAAATATAATTCGGTGAAACATAAACAGAGACAACAATTTTCATTCAGGAAGACAAGTATTAAAGTGTCCCTAAATATCCTGAATTCTCAAGCTTCAAGCTTAAGTTTGCTGAAGTTTATGTTTTAAGCCAGCTTCCCGGTGTTTGTTTTTTCAAAGACGAACTCGAGGCAAGAAAATCGCTCAAAGCTTTCTTTTCCGGCTAGAATTATAACTAAAGATTCTTTGGAACATTTTCTTTCTATTTGCGGTGAGAAACTGTCTAAAGGTTTTTTTAAAGTTCTGTAAGATTATATCAAACCAGATACTCGGTGAGATCGTTGTCTCAAATCTTACAAACGCGCATAAACTAAATTCCCGCATAAACTACGCTCCACTTCATTAAATTAGATACAAAAAACAAACATGAAATACAATAATTTCTCTGGCTTACCATTCGAGATGCAGCTCCTGAAAGTTATCAGGTAAAGCCAGTATCGCTTCAGACTTTGCAATCCTCTTACGCATCAAGCAAGGTGAAAACGAAAACGATGCCATCCGAAATCGGATTTCCGACTTTGACAAGCGACGTTTTCTCAACCAAAAACCCAATAAACAAACTAGCCATGAGTAACAGAAGACTCCTGATAGCAGCTGAATTTCATTTTGTACATCCAGTGGAAAAAGACAGTTAAAAACATCACAAGTTGACGCAAAACTCTGTCAGCTTCAGCTGTTAAAGTAAACAAGATTCAAGATGCTGCATAAATTTTGCGCATGAACTCACCTGTCAAATTTTGACCAATCAGAGCATAAAAATTGGACGTAGAGCGTGACCAACGCGTGACCATTGTGAGAACAAAAGCAACTGTCTTCCCTGCCTGTAACAGCTGGCTGAATTTTCACGTCCGAGGTCAGTTTGCAATCAAAATTTTAATTGTGCAGCACATAAACACAACATATTTCATATGAATTAAGAAAAAAAATTGAACTTGAGCCTGCGATCACTTGAAAACTAGTTTACTTGTCAGCGGATAACTTTAAAAAATACTTGACCTCCACGGGTCGACACCTGAGCCCGCGATACGGTCAAGTGATACTGGTCAGCGGGTACTCTGTTTTGACAGCTGTCAATTGATCAAAACATTGATGTCCAATATGTGTGCATTATCAGTTTTCCTGTGCTCCCAAACTTGTAAAAGTATGAGATTGAACGTTGTTCGCGATCTAGTAAAACAGTTAACTGGTCAGCGGACAGCTTCCAAATAAATCACGTCACCTCGATGAGTTGACACATGAGCCCGCAATATGGTCATGGGATACTGGTCAGTGGCTATCCTGTTTGGACAGCTGTCAATTGACCATATTGTTAATGTCCTATATTAAAGATGTGGACTTGCCAAGACACGCCTGAGACACCCCTCCCTTCCTTTTGATAGTCTCCCCTACCCCACCCATACAATCTGTAGGCGCGTACGTACGTACGTACGTACGTACGCTCGGTCAATCACGTGACAACCAAACGAAAAGAGGTTGACCATATTCCATGGGTATGGGGCTCTGTCCCACGCGCGCTTCGCGCGCGCGGGAGCCCCGCTATTAAGGAGATGGCACTAAGAAAGACTCAGCGGGCAGCTATTAGATCTGGCGGCAGAAAAGGGATCATCAGCATGGATTACAGTGCTTCCTCTCCAGGATTTGGGCTTTAACCTGAATAAGAGGGAGTTCCGTGATGCTGTTAAACTACGCTACGACTGGCCAGTAGAAGAAATCCCCTCCACATGTGCTTGTGGGGAGGCCTTTACGGTTGATCACTCTATGATTTGAAAACTATAGGAGGTTTTATTACTCAACACTACAACGAGCTAAGAGATGTCGAAGCTGAATTTCTGAGTGTGGTGTGCAGCGATGTCGAGATCGAGCCAGTCCTCCAAGACATCTCCGGCGAACATTTTGAACAGAGGATTTAATAAAGCTCAGGATGCGAGGTTAGATATCCACGCACGTGGGTTCTGGGAGCGCCATTCATCGCCATTCTTCGATGTGAGGCCGTCTGTCGCCCTAATGCCGTATCGTATAGGGACCTAAAACCACAACAAATTTATCGTATCCATGAGAACGAGGAAAAGCGTCTCTACTCAAGGAGAGTTCTTGAAATCGAGCCGTTTAGCACAGCTGATTGCCATCAAGAAAGGGGAGCAGTATGCCAAAACCATCTCATGGATCAGACCCAGAACCTCATTCGCACTCATGAGATCTGCGTTGTTTTTTCTTCGGAGGTCTAGGACAAAAAGAGTGCCATGTGAAATTAAGAATGTTGATATTGACGTCGAAATTGTTAAAGGAGCCACTAAATAGGACTATTGATGTGTTTCATTTTAAATGTTTACGTCTTCTTATCTTGGTACAGAAAATGAACAGCAATAGATTTATATCTCGCCTCATGGATCAGAAACTTATCTGTATTGTTTGAATCAGCGCGTTGACGTTTTAATATGTCATCCACTGGGACTTTTGACTTGATTTTTTTATAGCTCTATCTGATTTCTTAGAATTTTGAATTGCGAAGACGTTTTGCCGGAATTTTGTATTTATATTGACGTTTTCTTTTTATGAATTCTTTGCTGAAGTTTTGTGTGCAGCTTTTTGTAAGATTATTATTATTATTGGGGATTATCACAAAGTCCTGATTGCTCTTTTTGTCTTAATCCTGAATCACGCCTTCATGTTGTTGTACTGTCGCACTTTTAATAATCGTCGCCCTTTGTACTACCTTCGCACTTTGTAATAAAATTGTCACACTTTGTAATACCTGCCGCACTTTGTAATAACACTTGTCGCACTTTGTAATAAAAAAGCTGTCGCACTTTGTAATAACAGACCATTGCACTTTGTAATAAAAAAAAGTTGTCGCACCTTGCTATAACACTTGTCGCACTTTGTAATAAACTTGAAATAGATGGTCGGAGGACAAGTGAACCCTGTAATAAGTGTCATCATCGACGACAACAACAACAACAACAATGATAATTATAAGTGTTCACATCAACTTCTGGCTTCAAGATCTTTCTAGGGAAGTACAACTCTTTATATGCGGACGAGCTCGATAGAGAGAAAGTGTCTACGCCTATGACAGGGAGAGTCGTTTAAAATGGAGTTTGTATTGGAATTTCATTTAGTTAATTGTTAGTAAAAGTAATTAAAGGTGTCCTTCAGGCGAAACATGATCGTATAAGCAAAATATTTTAAAGTTTTACTACTAGCACAGGCAACTAGAAAACCTATGATTTCGTTACCTGCGAGGTATTACTTGAGACATATACAGAGATATTATCACCAAACTGGACAACACCTATACAACTAGGCTTTGACTGATGAATGTCATGTGTACGAGTAGTGGGTCGAAGCTTATCGAATTAATCTCCAACGTTTTTCTTAAGTCTAGCTTTTCGGCATTTCACTCCTCAGGCTGGGCTATTTTTCGTAGAAAAAAAAAAGGAAACCGAAAATTTTCGGATTGAAAGAAGAGAGGAATTAGTAAAATTTACACTTTCTGAATACGTCAAATTACTTCTAGAATCTTGGTAAAATGAAACTGAAGCCCTTGTAATTTCGAAAAAAACTTAACTTCTCCTAGGATGACCGAACAGATAAAAAATCTTATAAGCTACGCTAGCTTAGAATGCATTTCTAGAGATCTAAAAGTGATAGCCTAAAAAGTGTTTTCAAAGTATTTAGGGGGAAACCGTCGTTGGGTGCCGCTGTGACATGTACACATCTCCCCTGGGTAGGATAAAGTAGACACATCAAGTGTCGGTCGATGCAAGTCAGACGCCAAAGAACCGATTACTTCCTTAGTTGGCGAAAAGATGTTGGCCCATGGTTAACGTCGTTAACCGTGACGTTAAAAAAAGAATTTAAAATGACCAACTGGCAGATGGGTTCAATAGTTTCACAGTGATAATTTCTCTCGGAATTTTAGAAGTTTCGGCCTTTTTTAAAGATTTTTAAACAGCATTTTAAGCACAGATCAATTTTTCAATGACGATTGCCTCGATTTCTGCGGGTTTCAAGTAAAATGGAGTACACTTATTAATTTAAAATAGCGGATTGTTTCAGACTCTTCTTTAACAATGAATGATGTCATCATGATATCGCTGCTATTTTTTTAGATAACTAATGTGTTTTCCAACTTCTTGATTTTGTCAGACACCTTTTTCACTTCGAAGGAAAAATAATGGAACTGGATTTTGCCAATACCCACACTCAATAAAATTACGTCATTGTGACAATCACATCTTTCCTAGTTGTTGGAAATTAAGCGCATGTTATATTATTCTGTATTAATGTGGTGGCCGTCTCATGAGCGGCCTAAACAATCATCAGCGTCATCTTAAAACATAAGAACTATTATTATTGTTATAATACTGTTATTATTATTATTATTATTATTAGTATCATTATTATTGTCGTTGTTGTTGTTGTCGATGATGACACTTATTACTGGGTTTACTTGTCCTCCGACCATCTATTTCAAGTTTATTACAAGTGCGACAAGTGTTATTACAAAGTGCGACAGGTATTACAGAGTGTGACAATTTTATTACAAAGTGCGACTGGTATTACAAAGTGCGACGATTATTACAAAGTGCGACTGTACAGTTGTTGCTGGTTGTCAACAGCACCTTGATCGCTTTACCTGGAGACACGACTCAATCACTAACTTCATTGCCAAGTCACTTCAACCTGTAATTTAATAACGTTCACTCTTCACTCTATGCCGCTGTTAATTGTTTTCTGAATCCCTCAATAATAACTGGCGAAAATTATCGCCCAGTCTGCTACACAGCCGTTTTTGGTGTCGTCACGCAACGCTCCTCCCCACTAACGGCTGCTGAAAACCGAACTACATTCCTTTCCCTTTGTGTTTGTGGCCTAACGAACAAACCAATCATGTACAAGAAATTTTACAATACGTGAGCCGCAGGGCTCTAGGAAGCGAGCACGCTTCTCAGTTTTCGACAAATCAATCAATCGTCGCTGAATTTAGATGGCTCTGTGTTTTCAAGCAACAAAAAGGTTACATTGCAAAAAAGTTTATTTTAAGCTGTCAAGAAAGTTCCAAGTGAAAAAAAGGTTTGATAGGCCAAGAAGACTTTTTCCAGGATCGGTTGGTTCTTCAGTTTAACGTGCATGTGCACTGATATGTAATGAAGAATTTAATGTGCCGGATGAGCTCATTGTGTTCCTGTGAAGACGAAACTCTCAAGGGTAGTGATTCAAAAAGCGATCTTATAAATTATCGATGAGCGATTTCCCGAAACTATACCTGGCAACTTTATGAGCACATCCATGTTGTGCATCGCAATTTGATCGACTTGCTTGCTGTTGCTGCTTATCTCCTAAATTTTGAATAGGACTCGACTACGACAACACTGTAGTTAATTGCTTGTATTCACGCGACGATTTTGATTATTCTGACATTAACACATGGTGCAACGATAAAAGCAAAGCTCTGATTGGAGGAGTCACAGTACCGCAAAGGTGGCGCGAACACCTTCCAGAAAATGGGAGCTGAATTATAATTGGCTAATCACGGGAAAGGAATGTAGTTCGGTTTTCAGCAGCCGTTAGTGGGGAGGAGCGTTGCGTGACGACACTAAAAACGGCTGTGTAGCAGACTAATTATCGCCCAGATCCAGTCCAAATGCCTATATGTTCTAGAATTAACAGTTGGTTTCGAATCTAACCTTAATAACAATGCAGTGCGTAAAAAAGAAAAATAGCTGAACTTGATCAAAGAAATGACTAGAAATAACAGATGTGTGAAATTTTGAAATCTCTCCACGAGCTCCCTTGGTGTTTTCTCCGATGAATGCTCCACGTTCTTAGACATGATGAATGACATTGCAATTGACAAAAAGCAGCAACTTTATATAATCAAGAAAACGATCAATATAGCCACTGGAGCAACATATTACATCTTTTGTTGTAGAAATAAGAATTGGGAAAGCCCAGACTTAATGCAATTTAGATTTTCTTCTCTTCTTCTTCTTCTTCTTCTTCTTCTTCTTCTTCTTCTTCTTCTTCTTCTTCTTCTTCTTCTTCTTCTTCTTCTTCTTCTTCTTCTTCTACTACTTCTTCTTTTTTTTTTGAATAATTCAATCGCAAAAAGCATTTGTAAATTGCCTAATGTATATGTAGCGAGATTTACAATTGTTCATTCAAAAACACAAATAAAGTTTCCGTTATTATTTCATTACGGAAATTGGAAGGAGCCATACTCTCTCCCTCCTCCCCTTTGGAACCATATTTTGCCTAACTTTCCCTATTATATATTCAGGACAGCGTTAATATTAAATTTCCAGTAAAATTCAATTGCTTGATGTAACTCTCTTTTCCTAACTTTATAAATATAACAGTACATGCCGTAAATCATGACCAAAAGTCGGAACTTATCTGATCTCAGAAGTCGAGAGGCGGAAGTGGCCCTTATCTGCCACGGTAGCCTGGTATCTACTAGCAGCACTTGGTAAGAGTTTTTTTAGGGTCATCAACCGTATTATTCATCGCAATTAAAAGTAATGAAAGTAATTAGTGAAATTGCAATCGAAGGTTTCAAAGTCCAACCATGAATAATACTTCTGAAGTTGCTGAGGCTTTCAACAAATATTTTTGAGTTTCGAGTCACAGCCTATCTAAAGATGTAAGAGATATCGTCGAGACTAATTGAAGCGTGTTCCTAAAAGGAAGCAAGCTAATTAGAATTTTCAGCGTCGCATTTGAAATGTACTTTGATTACTGTTAGGTAGTGCTGTGCGCGGTTTTCTTAGGAAAAGGCGGGTATCATCACCTTGTCAAATCACGTCTGCAAAATGGATATCAAACCACATTCATAGCGTACCTACACGCAAAAAAGGTAGGAAAACCTGTCAGAAACCTGTCAAATCTGTCAGTTTTTTTTAAATAATATATAAAACAATGCGCAGTTATACCTGAACTATAATGAGCGCGTAACGAGTGATGTTGTCCTGCGAGAAAACCTACACCTGCTTTAAGGAATCTAGATTTTCACAAGTGCAGTTACAATGTAAGTGAACACTTTTCCTTTTTCCTAAATATACACCTGTAAGTCAGCATCCTTGTAAAACAGATGTTTTGTTTTTTTCCATCTTTCTGAAGTTAATTTTGTGCAGGTAGTGTAGTAGAGCTCGTTTGGGCTCCTGACGAAGATTTGTTTTGAAACCAGCGTGCCGGGCACGGATAAATGACACTTATTTAAGCGTCCTGCTACTAAAGATTACCCATATAAACCCAATTGTCTAACAACGAGAGACGAACAATGCTATTAAGCGAAAAGCCTTAAAGACGGGATTTATTTACCGACGTCTGACTCAGAAGGCGCACCGGGTGTCGAGCCTACGTTAAGTTCGACTAAAGTTCCACAGACTCTGTCGAACTTAACGCCTTTGCCGCACCAAACTCACTAAAACTGCCGTGCCAAATTGATTAAGACGCCGCTCTTTTGCCGTACTTAAAGCATCGGCGAACATCGGCATTGTTGCATAACATTCGAAATATAAGGATTTGTATGAGAGAAAAACCTATCGTTTCAGTAACCTACCTACCTCCTGCGTGGTCCATGGTTTTCTCTCTATATATAAAGAGAGAGAAAACCGTTTACAGTACAACTCATTAAACGGCCAAAAATCGGCCCATGGACCACACAGGAGAAACGTAATACACATTTTATGTGAGGTAAGCTGTTCTTTTTTTTGTTATTGAAATCCTTTCATCTTCGTAGGTTATGGAAACGATATGTTGATTAATTATCCTTTAAAAATTTCGAATGTTACGTAACATTGCTAACATTACATAACTCTTGAAAACGTTACAGTCAAGAAGACTTTTGCAGGGACTGATGAAACAACGTGAAATAGAGTTAAGTTGCGATATTTCGACTGGCCAATACCAGTCTTCATCAGATTTATTGAGATATCACGAATTTACAGAAATATATATCAAGTAAAATAATGACCGGAAATTGCATAATATGACAAGGTATGGCTACTAAAAAAGACAACATAACAAAAAAATAGAAGATATACTATATATAATCACAGTTCATCACGTTTATTGATGCACAGAGGTTCAATTGACTTAGCTTTATGGATAAGGTGGGCTTCACCTGCTTTCATGAAAGAATTATAGCACATCTTTTATTTTTTTGTTATCTTGTCTTTTTAAGTAGCCACACCATACCACGTCATATTATGTAATTCCCGGTCATTATTTTACTTCATTTACTATATAGACAGTGTTTTACGGGAAAATATACCACTCGTAAAATTCATAAAAACTTCATCCTGGACCCGAGTGGTTTATTTTCCATAATCTCACACGTGAGTTTATCGATGACGTAATTTCGGTCATTTCCCTCGATTATTTTATCGATGTCTTTTTGTCTACATAATAAAAAGAACATTACTCGGCGGCTTGAAGATATGAATTTTATTTTCTCGTGGCAAAAACAATATTTTACTCACTCGCTTTGTTTTGCCACTCGAAAATAAAATTCATATCTTCGCGCCACCGTGTAATATCCTCTCTATATATATTTCTGTAAATTCGTGATATCTCAACAAACCTGATGAAGACTGGTATTGGCCAGTCGAAATATCGCAACTTACATCTATTCCACGTTGTTTGATCAGTCCCTGCAAAAATCTTCTTGACTGTACCGTTTTCAATTTGATCTATTTTGACTGATCACGATCTTTTTGGATCCGACGTTGAGCAAGGACAGCAAGATTGATCGTACGAGGTTTTTGCAGTGTTTTTTTTTACCTTAACTAAACATAACTCTTCTTGACGTGTAAAACGTTGAAGAGTAACTAAATAGATGTAGATGCAGATTGCCGGTGTTCGCCGATACTCACATTTCGAGCTTGGGCTACTTGTGGTTAGGTTCTGCAAATGCCTGGAGCGGCGTCTGAACCGGGCCTAAGGGGCGGACCGTTAGAAATAAACGGAGAGCGGGTGAAAATTTTTCGATGCATGAATTTTTTTCATAAGACCAATGTCTGCATGATTTGTTTTTTTGGGGGGGGGCGGGGGGCAAAGTTTTGCACCATTTTTTAAACTACACGCAAAACCAAAACCACGCGCGAGCGGCCGGAAGGGGGTACACAGGCTAGCGAGTGGTTGAGTTGTTGGGGAAAATCGCGATAACGTTAAAGAAAACGCGACCATGTACTGTCGCAGTTTGTAATAATCATCGCACTTTGTAATACCTGTCGCAATTTGCAATAAACCGTGCGCACTTTGTAATAAAAAAGCTGTCGCAATTTGTAATAACTGTCCATCGCACTTCGTAATAAACTAAGCTGTCGCAATTTGTAATAATTCCATCACACTTTGTTATAAACGAATTATTTTCTTTGGTCAAACATGCATGTCTTCCGTTATAAATTTTCCTGCCTTGATTCATCAGGTCACCAACGAGAATCGCTTTTTTTATGAAAGACATGAAACTTCCAGTGACATGTCACCAAAACTAAGGATATGAATCATTTCATATATTTGAATTCAAAATACTTAAATAACAAAAGCAACATTTAACAACAGAAAATTTATGAATAACCCGGCATTCGTCGTCCAAATCCATGTTCAGTTTGCTTGCCTCGTGACACGTGAAGTTTTAAGGGGGGCGGGGGATAATCCCATTTAGTATATACTAAAACAGTGGATAGTGTTTTTTGTGCGCTCTGATTGGCTACTCAATCAGTGAATATCCCGCACTTTTCACTGATTCACCTCCAGTTCCTCCGAGCGAGCGACGCCAAACCCGCGTAGGTTGCGAGCAAACTGCTTTCCCGGTTTGCTGCCGTAACAAACTAAGAAATTTCACAACTAATCAAGCAAGCTATTTCCGAAATACATGAAGAAGGTAACGATCAAGTTCGGTTTGGAAGTTTTAACAGGTAAAGCTTTGTCTTTTTGACTTGAATAGTTATCGATAAAACCGGTGAAAAAGTTTTTTGTTTACAAATGCAAATTAAGCTTAAGTCTTGCGTTACTTTATTTAGTTGACTTGTTCATAAATAAGCTTAAAACTAAATTTAATAATCTTTTTTTACAGAATTATTTTAAATACAAAAAGAATTCACAACTCCTTTTGAAGAAACTTCCCCGCAAGAGCTAAACAAACGCCTTCAAAAGTTTTATTTGTCGCTAAGAAAGAGCGACGACCGCGGCCGTTCGGTCATCGCGCGCCAAAATTGTAATCTTTGGCAACAAGATCTCACTGTTTTAGTATATACTAAAACAATTATTCACCTCAGTGTCGGTGGCTAGTATTGGATATTTACCTCGCCGCTTCTCGGCCTCGGTAAATATCCAATACTAGCCACCTCCACTTCGGTGAATAATTGTTATATATGGACTAGGTAGGTAAGTACCTCTGAAGATCTCGAACTTAAATAGGGTATCATTTTTTGCCTTGTTGGTTTTGTGTCTTTGTCCTTAGATAGCGTAACTCAAGTAGTAATGGATGATTTGGTTTATTATCCTTTCCATTTTGTGGTAAAAAATACTCCTGAGCACTCTCGGAAGAATTGCAAGGTCTTACGTGGTGTACGCGGGGAAGGAGAATTTTTTACTATGGCCTTAGAGGGCCCCATAGAAAGAAATTGTTTTAAGATGTAATGATACTCCTTTCTCCTCCGTTCTCCCCCTTTGTGTCTAGTGTGTCTAGAGTTTGTACTCGGACAATGCTCTGTCCAGATTGGCCATATGAGGGAGTATGCCCCGCCCCCGGCAGGTATTACAAAGTGCGATGAATTTATTACAAATTGCGACAGGACAGACCATATTAAAGAAACATTTTTATTGCCATCCCGTTCAGTATCTTAGACTCCCTATTACCGCAATTTGACCACACATGCAGGAAAAGGCTTAAACGATGAATGTCCATCCTGCTTTGATAAGTGATAATCCGCAAAGCTCAGTTAAACTCAGTACAGATAAGTCGAGGAAAGTGGCACGTATATAAATAGACATCGATCCTCTATTTCCACGTCATTTAAGATATTACTTTCACAGATGAATGCTAAGCAGGGTCATTGGTTACGTTAAATCCGACAGACATAAATGCTGCTTTTCAACTGACTGACTAGTGTCCTTTTCTGATCTCTTCCCTTAGTCAGATTCGAAGTGGCACTCTGAAGTTTGGATGTTTGAATAGCTGGAAGTTTTGCGGATCGAAGAATTATCATTGTATTACGCACTTCAAACTGTAAGTGAAACTTATTTTAAGGTATTAAGCATTCTATGAATCAGCGCCAGTTGGGAACACGTTGGAGAAGATTCGGTACAATGGAACAGAGAAACGTGAAGTCAATTGCAGAGATACTTTTATTAATAGATTGCATTTCCCTTTTTTGTAAGTACCAAAAATTTGAATACTTCAAACGAATAGCAACTAAGCAGTTGGAGGCTTTGATGTGCTCAAAGGTTTTCTTTCTTGCCCTCTCTACAGTCTCTAGTTCATGCACCTTTTAAAATCTAATTACTATACATAGTGTATATCTGCCAGCTGTGCCTATGAGCCAGTGCAAGAAATACAACCTACGAGCACAAGAGCCACGGATACATTTGACTACAGCTTAACAGGCAAAATAGATGGCGAAAGGCTTAATTTCGTCATCGTTTGGTCATTTTTGTTCTTTTATCCCTTTGCATCAACACTGTAGTAGGCATAAAGTAGGATAAAAGGGTGAAAACAGAATAATGTAACGAGTTCTTCACTTTTTTATCGTGGATGAAAGCTTGTTTGTTTGCAACTGCCACGCAATACTTTGCAAGCAGTCATAAGATTTCGTTATGAACCTGAAAAAGCATTTAATTTCAATTAATCTGTGGTTACAATCAGTACTCCTGTAGGGACATGGCGTGTTCGATTCCCAAGCCCAAGGGCGATAGTTTTGAGAAAAGAGCGAGGTTAAAGTTAGTGGCTTGCCTTGCAAACGGCTAAATTAACCTTTGCGTAGTTCGATGGTCAAAGTAGAAATCATTGTCGAACACTTGTCCGTCAGAGAACACAATAGTGTCCTGTACTACATTTAGCGTCATATCAATGAGGACTGTCTCAGGTGGATCGAGGACAATACGAAAATTAGCTTGCGCGCCCTTAGAAAACGACCACCAATGATCACCAGTGACTTTTGGATCAATGCTTGTCGTGCTGGGGTACGTCTTGTATCTTAAAAATCGCATTTGAAAAGAGCGTTGGCAAAAACATAAATACAGAATAAAAGGAAAACTTCACGCGATTTGCTCCGGTCATTGACATTGGTTTCGACATAGTGCAAGTGGAATCCAGTTGCAGATGGAATAGTTCGACAAGGCTCTTAAACACGAACTGGAAAGCTTGTTCCTTCCCCCGGAAGTTGTTCCTTTCTTAATACTAATATTGCTCGTGTATGGTAGATATCAGTGCGGAAGACTTCTGAAAGAGTACACGTAAGTCAGAGATACGTGGAAGAATCAAAAATATTTTGTTAAGTCAACGATGATTTCCGGTTGGCCAAGGCCAATGAAAAAAGAAACTACTGGAACAAAAATAACGTAGAAGATAGACAAACTCAGAGTATGGACACAAACTATTTACAACTAATTGAGTGAAACATCAATAAAAATAAGCGCTCCGAAATGCAAAAGAACACGCGGATGGAGAAACTTAAAGAACATTAAAGCGGACTGAAATTGTGGTATTTGTAACCTTGTTACCCTAAACTAAAGTTTTCCAAATTTCTTTTTTATCATTTTTAACGTTTGATGTAAATTCCTGCTTGGGGGTACATTTTTGAGACAAGAATGATTGATGTTGATTGTTTTTTTTTTTTTTTTCATTCACGTTAAGTAATTTCTCGCTAACGTTAACATTCACAACGTATAAGACAGAGTCATTGACAATAGTAACAAAATAAAGAACTAGACAGCCGTCACACAACCGCTTTAACAGTGCTGCCACTCATCAGAAAGTTAAAAATTCCCTCACTTTCCTCTGACTTTTCACTGACTTTTAAACAGTTTTCACTGACCTTGTATCAATGAGAAACAATCGATGCTGCTTTTTTTGCAGGCCAGCGATATTTTTCTCTTCATTTTCAACCTCTTTCCGCGACAACGAAAACCACTGACCTCAGCTACCACATGTGTCAGGCGTAGAGTGTCAAATTGATCGCTTTGCTTGCTTTGCAGCATACTTATCATCTTTTCCGAAAGAAAATGCCTTTCAAAGTCTTGAAGAAGACTCATGAACTATAAACCGGAAAACAGAATTCCCTGACTTTTCACTGACTTTGACAACATAAATAATTTTCCCTGACTTTTTTAGAAATTCCCTGACTTTTCCCTTGACCGATAGCAACCCTGTAATTAAGAAATACCACAAAAATTAAATACGGATAGTGTATCTTTTAAGACTGTCAAAACGGTCGTCTATTCTAGCCGCTCACAAGTCCACTTCCCGGGGTTCACTTACGTACGTGGTTATTTGATAACTCAACCGGGCGGCTACTCCGGTTTTAGAACGGAATGACAAAGAACTTTTAAAACACCCCCACAATCTTCGACAGAATAAAAAAAATGGCGCATGTTTGGTTTACGCTAGGGTTTATCCTTTATTTTCATTTATTGTTTATAAACGGTAGTGTTAGTGGGCCTTAGCTTATAGTTTGCTTTCCAATCAGCATCTGGCTATTAATTAGGGACAATGAACTTTCTAACATAGAAAACTTTGCCGACGACACTACTCTACAGGTTAAAGTACCGTATTTATTGGATTAAACGCCGCGGCGTTTATTAATTTTTCGTGTTTCCAATACGGCGTTTATTCAAGGGCGACGCTAGTTCGAGGGCGGCGTTTATTTCGAAATCACTTTTTTTAAATCACTGACAATAGTTATTGTAAATAGTTTGTAAATATTACGTAATATAAAGGCTCCAATATCTCCCTTTTTTTGCTGAGATAGAATCGTAAATGTCTGGATGGTGTAAATTATCAAGTTGTACCGAGGTTTTTCTTATTATCCTCAAGTAAACACCGCATTCTTCTTATTAGGTGTGGCGTTTATTCTAGGGCGGCGTTTATTGTATTTTTGCTTCCATCTGCGGCGTTTGATCGAGGGCGGCGTTTATTCGAAGACTGTAAGAATGAAATAGATTTTTTTCAGGAGGCTGTCAAACAGTTTTTCAATTGTTCACAAGCGGTGAATTCGTTTACAACATACGCGGAAAGCCGTCGCATTTGCTTGTTGGAATATTTTCATTGTTTTTAAGCTCAAAAATAATAAAATATTCCAACACTGGGGCAATCCCGATGGCTATACAAATATGCTTCAAATGAATCTACCCATGATAATGATCTGTCTTGTAATTTAAAGAAGTGCGAGGAAGTGATACGCGGTGAAAAGGTAGCTCATGATATCAGAACCGAACTGCAGAATATCACGCAAGTTTCCTCTTCAAAAATGTTAGGGGTTTCCTCACAAAGCAATAATAGTTTTAATGAGCATATCAAGGTTAGGATACAGGAAACCAACAAGTGCCTTCGCGTGATTTAGTGGTATGACGAGATTCATAGAGATCTGAAATCATAGACCCCTGCTGATGTTCGCCTATTCAATAGGCGAACATCAGCAGGGGAGCTCTGTAGAAGTAATCAACTTTTTACGGCTCATTTGCTTCGAGGTGACAAATTCTCATATCAACGGAATTCCTGTACGTCAACAAGATTTCGGTTCAACAAAAAACTCAACTACAAATTAGCCGCTTTGGAAGTCTTTCTGCCGAACCGGAATACATTTGCCTCTGTAGTGGCTTCTCTTAAAATTTATTGTACTTCGAGAAGAGTGATTTTACGCACTTCTTACTGGGGAATTTTCCATTGTATATTTTGTCTACTTGTATTTATTAAACACTAAGCGCCAGTTATTTAACCGGTATATTACAATTAAGCCCTTTTCTGTTTAACCAACGCTTTTATCAAACCCCATTTATCGTGAATAATTTCAATACAGCATATAAGGCAGACTGGAAAACTAAAGGAATTATTTTCTTAAATTAACCCAGCAAGAAAGTGGCCTGGAGGTCCAATGATTTCCCAAACCGCGGCCTAAGGTAACCCGTAATGGTTTGAAAGTAATGTCACTCTATTTTCTTTTTGCCTCTCTCGCAAGTGAAAGTGAGAGTTCACAGAGACTGTGCGGTTTTCTCGAGTGCGTTTTAGAAGCTGCCTTAACGGAAAGGTTACTACACTACCGGAATTAAAACATCGAGGAATAAATCCGCGGAGTATTTTCCCCAACAATGAATAATATTACCTCTAACTTTCTGCTATAACACTACAAAATATTTCAGATTATTTCTCAACCGAATAGGCTGCGAATTTAATGCGATGATCATGTTCACTTTCATACCTTCATCCGCATTTCATATATTTCAATTCATGCTTACAAGATCTCCCTAATTTTATGTTTGAACGCAAGGCTTTTTTAATGGCAACTTTATTCAAGGGCAGAACTAACACTAAGCGATAAACGGAAACTGCCTTATGAAAAAACTTTTAAAATTGACGCGCTGTTTTAAAGGCCTCACTGGATCTGGATGGGGTTAAATACAAACGTAAGCGAAACACTAATTTTTGCAATATTTAAATAATGTCTAAAAAATAAAGCTTCCCTCTGAGATACCTGGCGAATAAAATTCTCACAGAGCCACAGCCTAAAAAGGCTAAGCTGCTCTGTTGAATCAGGAAGGCCAAACCGTTTTACTTAATGCTAGACGGAGATTCAAACAATATCTAAAAGCGCGTTTTTAGTTCCCTCTGAGACACCCGGAGAATAAAATTCTCACAGAGCCACAGCCTAAAAAGGCTAAGCTGCTCTGTTGCATCAGGAAGGCCAAACATTTTTTCTTAATGCTGGACAGAGATTCAAACAATATCTAAAAGCGCGTTTTTAGTTCCCTCTGAGACACCCGGAGAAAAAAATTCTCACAGAGCCACAGCCTAAAGAGGCTAAGCTGCTCTGTTGCATCAGGAAGGCCAAACTTTCTTTCTTAATACTGGACAGAGATCCAAACAATATCTAAAAGCGCGTTTTTAGTTCCCTCTGAGACACCCGGAGAATAAAGTTCTCACAGAGCCACAGCCTAAAAAGGCTAAGCTGCTCTGCTGCATCAGGAAGGCCAAACTGTTTTACTAAATGCGGGGCATGCACTATCATCTTCACAGATCTAATCAGTGCACAATTAAATAAACCTTTAATCTGTAAATCAATTTTTGGTTTATGAAATTTTACTCACTTTTACTGACTGTTGATAGCCACTGGCTTTGGCAAAATAAATTTTCCTGTTTTCTTAAAAGGGATTCGATAAAATTGAAAATATCCACTACGATCCACACTTCAAAACTGAACTCTGACTCGTTTGCGATCAGGCTTAAGAAATAGTGATCTCCATCAACATTATCCATGAACATTACACTTTCACATCATTAGCAGTTATTGAGAATTTATGAAATGATCGATCGCGAGTGATCAGTGTCGACCTTAAAACGTTTTTGCGCTAAAATGATAATAGGTATCCATTTGAAGATGATACAAAGGAACCCAAAATAGACTTACCAAGTTTCGGCTGATGTTTAGAAAATTGAAAAGGGCTGGAGAGCATCACCGTTCAGGCTAAATCCAGTCAGCGACCCTTAATAAAAATCATTTAAGCTTACATAATCAACAACGTCGTGAATGCCCGAGTTTCTGACTTGACGGTCATCTGCCACCGTCAGGAAATCGTACGATATTGCCTCTTGAATGAATCCCTCCTTTTAATTTCCTTAATTCATTAATCCACGACCAAGTACCTTTTCGAGATCTTCTCCGCACGACAAAACGCTTTCTCTGACTTCTCTGACCGCTTCCCGCTATATTTTCTAGTAGCTGGAAGGAATTTAGTCCTTCTTTGATCGCTTTAAACCCGCTTTCGTCTGCATTTCATCGGCGCAAGTTAAAGGCTCGTCCTAATGTTGAAACGACAACAACATGATCTTTCCTCTTTGAAAAACCAAACCTTGATGGGTTGACTCGAGCGCCAGTACTATCTGTACTATCGACCAAATCATAAGTAGCTATAAATAATCGGCCCTGCTACTTCCAAACATCATCTCTACATGAAAAGCATAAAATTTTGACTTGCCATGAATTAGATCTGTCGGTAAAACCATTTGGTTACTGATACTGCGTACGAGATTACCTTTGTTTGGCAAGCGAGGGTCCAAAGACTGAAGATGCTTTTCCCGACGAACGGGCCACTTTCATGCCGGCTTTGAAATTCGCGCGAGATCGCATTGTGATACAAATTAGGTTTTTACAAGGACACCGGAAATTGAAACTTCCTCCCTGTGGTGAATTTCAAAGTCGTATGAATCTCGTACAGGGCCCTAGGAAGCGAGCACGCTTCTCAGTTTTCGACAAATCAATCAATCGTCGCTGAATTTAGACCGGCTCTGTGTTTTCAAGCAACAAAAAGGTTAATTTGCCAAAAAAATTATTTTAAGGTATCATCCAGGGTAAAAAATCATAATTTTTCGAAATTTGCAATTTTTAAATGATTGAATAGAGCTAATCAAGAGCTTTCTTTTAAAAAAAATTCCAGGAAAAAATGTTTTTTCTGTGCAGACTTATGGAGCGCAAAAGTTTTTTCTATGCTAATTATTTTAATTGATCGTTGACAAGTCCTGTCATACTTGATACGTATGTCGCTGTTGAACCAAGCTAATCACGCAATTTGACAGAAATCGTGGTCTACTAGTAGAGTACTCACTGTTTTTCCCGGATTTTGTTAGTGAATTCCTCCAAAGCAGAAAAAAAAGCTTGTCCGTTTTCGTACACGACTCCAAGACGAAAGAAGATGACAAAAATGTTTTGCAAAGAGTGGGCTTCGAAATTAGCAGAGAGCGACAGGGGCTACCACTACAATCAAGAAGAATGGCTAAAAGATGACAAAGCTCTTGAAAAACCATTGAAACCACCGCGGAATCGAGTTTAACGAGTTT
>CALNXK010000029.1:1227500-1330000 GCA_942486035.1 Porites lobata
AATGTGGCGGGCAGGATATTTTTTTCCCTTCTAAATGCTCTGCAGGATATTTTTTTCCCTCCTCATTTCTCTTTTTTTTTTTTTTTTTTTTCCTCAAAAAAGGGTCATGTGTTTACATATACAAAATGTATTTCCACTTACATTCTGGTCATTGCAGTAATAGTTCTAATATGGAGCTGCAAAGCCTTAAAATGTTGTAAGCTATACAAAATCATTATTGTATAGCTATTTTTTCAGCAAGTCATTCTGTACACTCATTTTATTACGTCAAAATAAAGTGATGCACCACAGGCAGATGTGTAAGTGTTTAGTTTCTTAATTAAAAAAAAATAGCCAAAAATAGCAAAAAGCAGTTTTGAAATGCTCATAGCATGGTAATTGCTGCTAGAATCATTAGTTGCAATTTAAAAGTAGACTGAAATATCCAAAACCAATGTGAAAGCAAAATTGAAGTTAGTTGATCATGGTCTAATTGAAAAATAGCTCTAATAATTTTTGCTCAGCCTTTTTTCAGTCCACTTCTATACAGTTGCAGCATTCAGCCATGTTCATTGCTGCTGTTAATTTTTATCTTGCAGAACAATTTTTATTCACGAAATATACAGCTACTTTTTATGCACCTATCAATGTCTTGCCCAAACAGAGGGAGTGCGGAAATAGGTGGGGCATTTGACCTGTGAACTTTGTCCAAGGGAGGGGATGTTTTGAATAAGAATTAAGGTTTGAAATGGCAGAGGGTGTGGAATTTGAAATTTATTGACCAAAAATATTTGAAATCAATCGTCAATAGCCCCTGGGTATACCTGCACTCCCCCAATTGGGGCTAGACATCGATAGGTGCATTACTAAAACTTAAAAAAATATATTATATTTATTTAAATAGAAAATAATTACATAAAAATGTTTCTGTTAAAAATGAAAAAAAAACTTCCTTTATCTATTAAAACTTGATTCTTTAATTAAAAAAAATTACCTCCATTTATAATACTGCTTGTGATAAGCTAATAATGCATTGCACATATGACGCAATAATTTTGCAGCATCATCAAATCCAGAGTTCAAAGTGAGCAAGGGAAAAGAATGGTTGCAGTTTTGCTGCGATTTTTTAAAGACCCGCGGAATGATGAAATAGCTTTGCAACATTTTTTTTTCTTTCTTACAGCAGCGCAAGAATTTTTTTTCTATTACATTTGTGCTGCTTGCAGGAAATTTTTTTTCAAAATCCGGGAGGGAGGGGGGTACACAGGCTAGCGAGTGGTTGAGTTGTTGGGGAAAATTGCGATAACGTTAAAGAAAACGCGACCATGTACTGTCGCAGTTTGTAATAATCATCGCACTTTGTAATACCTGTCGCAATTTGCAATAAACCGTGCGCACTTTGTAATAAAAAAGCTGTCGCAATTTGTGATAACTGTCCATCGCACTTCGTAATAAACTAAGCTGTCGCAGTGTGTAATAATTCCATCACACTTTGTTATAAACGAATTATTTTCTTTGGTCAAACATGCATGTCTTCCGTTATAAATTTTCCTGCCTTGATTAATCACGTCACCAACGAGAATCGCTTTTTTATGAAAGACATGAAACTTCCAGTGACATGTCACCAAAACTGAGGATATGAATCATTTCATATATTTGAATTCAAAATACTTAAATAACAAAAGCAACATTTAACAACAGAAAATTCATGAATAACCCGGCATTCGTCGTCCAAATCCATGTTCAGTTTGCTTGCCTCGTGACACGTGAAGTTTTAAGGGGGGCAGGGTATAATCCCATTTAGTATATACTAAAACAGTGGATAGTGTTTTTTGTGCGCTCTGATTGGCTACTCAATCAGTGAATATCCTACACTATTCACTGATTCACCTCCAGTTCCTCCGAGCGAGCGACGCCAAACCCGCGTAGGTTGCGAGCAAAATGCTTTCCCGGTTTGCTGCCGTAACAAACTAAGAAATTTCACAACTAATCAAGCAAGCTATTTCCGAAATACATGAAAGAAGCTAACGAAGTTCGGTTTGGAAGTTTTAACAGGTAAAGCTTTGTCTTTGTGACTTGAATAGTTATCGATAAAACCGGTGAAAAAGTTTTTTGTTTACAAATGTAAATTAAGCTCAAGTCTTCCGTTACTTTATTTAGTTGACTTGTTCATAAATAAGCTTAAAACTAAATTTAATAATCTTTTTTTACAGAATTATTTTAAATACAAAAAGAATTTAAAACTCCTTTTGAAGAAACTTCCCCGCAAGAGCTAAACAAACGCCTTCAAAAGTTTTATTTGTCGCTAAGAAAGCGCGACGACCGCGGCCGGTCGGTCATCGCGCGCAAAAATTGTAATCTTTGGCAACAGTAAATGAGTTAAAAATCATCATTTTGTGCTCAATTATCTCACTGTTTTAGTATATACTAAAACAATTATTCACCTCAGTGTCGGTGGCTAGTATTGGATATTTACCTCGCCGCTTCTCGGCCTCGGTAAATACCCAATACTAGCCACCTCCACTCCGGTGAATAATTGTTATATATGGACTAGGTAGGTAAGTACCTCTGAAGATCTCGAACTTAAATAGGGTATCGTTTTTTGCCTTGTTGGTTTTGTGTCTTTGTCCTTAGATAGCGTAACTCAAGTAGTAATGGATGATTTGGTTTATTATCCTTTCCATTTTGTGGTAAAAAGTACTCCTGAGCACTCTCGGAAGAATTGCAAGGTCTTACGTGGTGTACGCGGGGAAGGAGAATTTTTTACTATCCCCACGGTATTTGCCTAGAGGGCCCCATAGAAAGAAATTGTTTTAAGATGTAATGATACTCGTTTCTCCTCCGTTTTCCCCGTTTGTGTCTAGTGTGTCTAGAGTTTGTACTCGGACAATGCTCTGTCCAGATTGGCTATATGAGTGCGATGAATTTATTACAAATTGCGACAGGTATTACAAAGTGCAATGATTATTACAAATTGCGACAGCACAGACCATATTAAAGAAACATTTTTATTGCCATCCCGTTCAGTATCTTAGACTCCCTATTACCGCATTTTGACCACACAGGAAAAGGTTTAAGCGATGAATTTCCATCCTGCTTTGATAAGTGATAATCCGCAAAGCTCAGTTAAACTCAGTACAGATAAGTCGAGGAAAGTGGCACGTATATAAATAGACATCGATCCTCTATTTCCACGTCATTTAAGATATTACTTTCACAGATGAATGCTAAGCAGGGTCATTGGTTACGTTAAATCCGACAGACATAAATGCTGCTTTTCAACTGACTGACTAGTGTCCTTTTCTGATCTCTTCCCTTAGTCAGATTCGAAGTGGCACTGTGAAGTTTGGATGTTTGAATAGCTGGAAGTTTTGCGGATCGAAGAATTATCATTGCGTTACGCACTTCAAACTGTAAGTGAAACTTATTTTAAGGTATTAAGCATTCTATGAATCAGCGCCAGTTGGGAACACGTTGGAGAAGATTCGGTACAATGGAACAGGGAAACGTGAAGTCAATTGCAGAGATACTTTTATTAATAGATTGCATTTCCCTTTTTTGTAAGTACCAAAAATTTGAATACTTCAAACGAATAGCAACTAAGCAGTTGGAGGCTTTGATGTGCTCAAAGGTTTTCTTTCTTGCCCTCTCTACAGTCTCTAGTTCATGCACCTTTTAAAATCTAATTACTATACATAGTGTATATCTGCCAGCTGTGCCTATGAGCCAGTGCAAGAAATACAACCTACGAGCACAAGAGCCACGGATACATTTGACTACAGCTTAACAGGCAAAATAGATGGCGAATGGCTTAATTTCGTCATCGTTTGGTCATTTTTGTTCTTTTATCCCTTTGCATCAACACTGTAGTAGGCATAAAGTAGGATAAAAGGGTGAAAACAGAATAATGTAACGAGTTCGTCACTTTTTTATCGTGGATGAAAGCTTGTTTGTTTGCAACTGCCACGCAATACTTTGCAAGCAGTCATAAGATTTCGTTATGAACCTGAAAAAGCATTTAATTTCAATTAATCTGTGCTTACAATCAATACTCCTGTAGGGACGTCGCGTGTTCGATTCCCAAGCCCAAGGGCGATAGTTTTGAGAAAAGAGCGAGGTTAAAGTTAGTGGCTTGCCTTGCAAACGGCTAAATTAACCTTTGCGTAGTTCGATGGTCAGAGTAGAAATCATTGTCGAACACTTGTCCGTCAGAGAACACAATAGTGTCCTGTACTACATTTAGCGTCATATCAATGAGGACTGTCTCATTTGGTCGAGGACAATACGAAAATTAGCTTGCGCGCCGTTAGAAAACGACCACCAATGATCACCAGTGACTTTTGGATCAATGCTTGTCGTGCTGGGGTACGTCTTGTATCTTAAAAATCGCATTTGAAAAGAGCGTTGGCAAAAACATAAATACAGAATAAAAGGAAAACTTCACGCGATTTGCTCCGGTCATTGACATTGGTTTCGACATCCAAGTGCAAGTGGAATCCAGTTGCAGATGGAATAGTTCGACAAGGCTCTTAAACACGAACTGGAAAGCTTGTTCCTTCCCCCGGAAGTTGTTCCTTTCTTAATACTAATATTGCTCGTGTATGGTAGATATCAGTGCGGAAGACTTCTGAAAGAGTACACGTAAGTCAGAGATACGTGGAAGAATCAGAAATAATTTGTTAAGTCAACGATGATTTCCGGGTTGGCCAAGGCCAATGAAAAAAGAAACTACAGAAACAAAAATAACGTAGAAGATAGACAAACTCAGAGTATGGACACAAACTATTTACAACTAATTGAGTGAAACATCAATAAAAATAAGCGCTCCGAAATGCAAAAGAACACGCGGATGGAGAAACTTAAAGAACATTAAAGCGGACTGAAATTGTGGTATTTGTAACCTTGTTACCCTAAACTAAAGTTTTCCAAATTTCTTTTTTATCATTTTTAACGTTTGATGTAAATTCCTGCTTCGGAGGTACATTTTTGAGACAAGAATGATTGATGATGATTGTTTTTTTTTTTTTTATTGTCATTCACGTCAAGTAATTTCTCTCTAACGTTAACGTTCACAACGTATAAGACAGAGTCATTGACAATATTAACAAAATAAAGAACTAGACAGCCGTCACACAACCGCTTTAACAGTGCTGCCACTCATCAGAAAGTTAAAAATTCCCTCACTTTCCTCAGACTTTTCACTGACTTTTAAACAGTTTTCACTGACCTTGTATCAATGAGAAACAATCGATGCTGCTTTTTTTGCAGGCCATCGATATTTTTCTCTTCATTTTCAACCTCTTTCCGCGACAACGAAAACCACTGACCTCAACTAATACATGTGTCAGGCGTAGAGTGTCAAATTGATCGCCTTGCTTGCTTTGCAGCATACTTTTCATCTTTTCCGAAAGAAAATGCATTTCAAAATCTTGAAGAAGACTTATGAACTATAAACCGGAAAACAGAATTCTCTGACTTTTCACTGACTTTGACAACATCAATAATTTTCCCTGACTTTTTTAAAAATTCCCTGACTTTTCCCTTGACCGATAGCAACCCTGTAATTAAGATATACCACAAAAATTGAATACGGATAGTGTGTCTTTTAAGACTGTCAAAACGGTCGTCTATTCTAGCCGCTCACATGTTCACTTCCCGGGGTTCACTGACGTACGTGGTTATTTGATAATTCAACCGGGCGGCTACTCCGGAATTCCTCCTCCATTTTTAGAGCGGAATGACAAAGAACTTTTAAAACACCCCCACAATCTTGGACAGAATGAAAAAAATGGCGCACGTTTGGTTTACGCTAGGGTTTATCCTTTATTTTCATATATTGTTTATAAACGGTAGTGTTAGTGGGCGTTAGCTTATATTTTGCTTTCCAATCAGCATCTAGCTATTAATTAGGGACAATGAACTTTCTAACATAGAAAACTTTGCCGACGACACTACTCTACAGGTTAAAGTACCGTATTTATTGGATTAAACGCCGCGGCGTTTATTAATTTTTCGTGTTTCCAATACGGCGTTTATTCAAGGGCGACGCTAGTTCGAGGGCGGCGTTTATTTCGAAATCACTTTTTTTTAAATCACTGACAATAGTTATTGTAAATAGTTTGTAAATATTACGTAATATAAAGGCTCCAATATCTCCCTTTTTTTGCTGAGATAGAATCGTAAATGTCTGGATGGTGTAAATTATCAAGTTGTACCGAGGTTTTTCTTATTATCCTCAAGTAAACACCGCATTCTTCTTATTAGGTGTGGCGTTTATTCTAGGGCGGCGTTTATTGTATTTTTGCTTCCATCTGCGGCGTTTGATCGAGGGCGGCGTTTATTCGAAGACTGTAAGAATGAAATAGATTTTTTTCAGGAGGCTGTCAAACAGTTTTTCAATTGTTCACAAGCGGTGAATTCGTTTACAACATACGCGGAAAGCCGTCGCATTTGCTTGTTGGAATATTTTCATTGTTTTTAAGCTCAAAAATAATAAAATATTCCAACACTGGGACAATCCCGATGGCTATACAAATATGCTTCAAATGAATCTACCCATGATAATGATCTGTCTTGTAATTTAAAGAAGTGCGAGGAAGTGATACGCGGTGAAAAGGTAGCTCATGATATCAGAACCGAACTGCAGAATATCACGCAAGTTTCCTCTTCAAAAATGTTAGGGGTTTCCTCACAAAGCAATAATAGTTTTAATGAGCATATCAAGGTTAGGATACAGGAAACCAACAAGTGCCTTCGCGTGATTTAGTGGTATGACGAGATTCATAGAGATCTGAAATCATAGACCCCTGCTGATGTTCGCCTATTCAATAGGCGAACATCAGCAGGGGAGCTCTGTAGAAGTAATCAACTTTTTACGGCTCATTTGCTTGGAGGTGACAAATTCTCATATCAACGGAATTCCTGTACGTCAACAAGATTTCGGTTCAACAAAAAACTCAACTACAAATTAGCCGCTTTGGAAGTCTTTCTGCCGAACCGGAATACATTTGCCTCTGTAGTGGCTTCTCTTAAAATTTATTGTACTTCGAGAAGAGTGATTTTACGCGCTTCTTACTGGGGAATTTTCCATTCTATATTTTGTCTACTTGTATTTATTAAACACTAAGCGCCAGTTATTTAACCGGTATATTACAATTAAGCCCTTTTCTGTTTAACCAACGCTTTTATCAAACCCCATTTATCGTGAATAATTTCAATACAGCATATAAGGCAGACTGGAAAACTAAAGGAATTATTTTCTTAAATTAACCCAGCAAGAAAGAGGCCTGGAGGTCCAATGATTTCCCAAACCGCGGCCTAAGGTAACCCGTAATGGTTTGAAAGTAATGTCACTCTATTTTCTTTTTGCCTCTCTCGCAAGTGAAAGTGAGAGTTCACAGAGACTGTGCGGTTTTCTCGAGTGCGTTTTAGAAGCTGCCTTAACGGAAAGGTTACTACACTACCGGAATTAAAACATCGAGGAATAAATCCGCGGAGTATTTTCCCCAACAATGAATAATATTACCTCTAACTTTCTGCTATAACACTACAAAATATTTCAGATTATTTCTCAACCGAATAGGCTGCGAATTTAATGCGATGATCATGTTCACTTTCATACCTTCATCCGCATTTCATATATTTCAATTCATGCTTACAAGATCTCCCTAATTTTATGTTTGAACGCAAGGCTTTTTTAATGGCAACTTTATTCAAGGGCAGAACTAACACTAAGCGATAAACGGAAACTGCCTTATGAAAAAACTTTTAAAATTGACGCGCTGTTTTAAAGGCCTCACTGGATCTGGATGGGGTTAAATACAAACTTAAGCGAAACACTAATTTTTGCAATATTTAAATAATGTCTAAAAAATAAAGCTTCCCTCTGAGATACCTGGCGAATAAAATTCTCACAGAGCCACAGCCTAAAAAGGCTAAGCTGCTCTGTTGAATCAGGAAGGCCAAACCGTTTTACTTAATGCTAGACGGAGATTCAAACAATATCTAAAAGCGCGTTTTTAGTTCCCTCTGAGACACCCGGAGAATAAAATTCTCACAGAGCCACAGCCTAAAAAGGCTAAGCTGCTCTGTTGCATCAGGAAGGCCAAACTTTTTTTCTTGATGCTGGACAGAGATTCAAACAATATCTAAAAGCGCGTTTTTAGTTCCCTCTGAGACACCCGGAGAAAAAAATTCTCACAGAGCCACAGCCTAAAGAGGCTAAGCTGCTCTGTTGCATCAGGAAGGCCAAACTTTCTTTCTTAATACTGGACAGAGATCCAAACAATATCTAAAAGCCAGTTTTTAGTTCCCTCTGAGACACCCGGAGAATAAAGTTCTCACAGAGCCACAGCCTAAAAAGGCTAAGCTGCTCTGTTGCATCAGAAAGGCCAAACTGTTTTACTAAATGCGGGGCATGCACTATCATCTTCACAGATCTAATCAGTGCAAAATTAAATAAAGCTTTAATCTGTAAATCAATTTTTGGTTTATGAAATTTTACTCACTTTTACTGACTGTTGATAGCCACTGGCTTTGGCAAAATAAATTTTCCTGTTTTCTTAAAAGGGATTCGATAAAATTGAAAATATCCACTACGATCCACACTTCAAAACTGAACTCTGACTCGTTTGCGATCAGGCTTAAGAAATAGTGATCTCCATCAACATTATCCATGAACATTACACTTTCACATCATTAGCAGTTATTGAGAATTTATGAAATGATCGATCGCGAGTGATCAGTGTCGACCTTAAAACGTTTTTGCGCTAAAATGATAATAGGTATCCATTTGAAGATGATACAAAGGAACCCAAAATAGACTTACCAAGTTTCGGCTGATGTTTAGAAAATTGAAAAGGGCTGGAGAGCATCACCGTTCAGGCTAAATCCAGTCAGCGACCCTTAATAAAAATCATTTAAGCTTACATAATCAACAACGTCGTGAATGCCCGAGTTTCTGACTTGACGGTCATCTGCCACCGTCAGGAAATCGTACGATATTGCTTCTTGAATGAATCCCTCATTTTAATTTCCTTAATTCATTAATCCACGACCAAGTACCTTTTCGAGATCTTCTCCGCACGACAAAACGCTTTCTCTGACTTCTCTGACCGCTTCCCGCTATATTTTCTAGTAGCTGGAAGGAATTTAGTCCTTCTTTGATCGCTTTAAACCCGCTTTCGTCTGCATTTCATCGGCGCAAGTTAAAGGCTCGTCCTAATGTTGAAACGACAACAACATGATCTTTCCTCTTTGAAAAACCAAACCTTGATGGGTTGACTCGAGCGCCAGTACTATCTGTACTATCGACCAAATCATAAGTAGCTATAAATAATCGGCCCTGCTACTTCCAAACATCATCTCTACATGAAAAGCATAAAATTTTGACTTGCCATGAATTATATCTGTCGGTAAAACCATTTGGTTACTGATACTGCGTACGAGATTACCTTTGTTTGGCAAGCGAGGGTCCAAAGACTGAAGATGCTTTTCCCGACGAACGCGCCACTTTCATACCGGCTTTGAAATTCGCGCGAGATCGCATTGTGATACAAATTAGGTTTTTACAAGGACACCGGAAATTGAAACTTCCTCCCTGTGGTGAATTTCAAAGTCGTATGAATCTCGTACAGGGCCCTAGGAAGCGAGCACGCTTCTCAGTTTTCGACAAATCAATCAATCGTCGCTGAATTTAGACCGGCTCTGTGTTTTCAAGCAACAAAAAGGTTAATTTGCAAAAAAAATTATTTTAAGGTATCATCCAGGGTAAAAAATCATAATTTTTCGAAATTTGCAATTTTTAAATGATTGAATAGAGCTAATCAAGAGCTTTCTTTTCAAAAAAATTCCAGGAAAAAATGTTTTTTCTGTGCAGACTTATGGAGTGCAAAAGTTTTTTCTATGCTAATTATTTTTAATTGATCGTTGACAAGTCCTGTCATACTTGATACGTATGTCGCTGTTGAACCAAGCTAATCACGCAATTTGACAGAAATCGTGGTCTACTAGTAGAGTACTCACTGTTTTTCCCGGATTTTGTTAGTGAATTCCTCCAAAGCAGAAAAAAAAGCTTGTCCGTTTTCGTACACGACTCCAAGACGAAAGAAGATGACAAAATCGTTTTGCAAAGAGTGGGCTTCGAAATTAGCAGAGAGCGACAGGGGCTACCACTACAATCAAGAAGAATGGCTAAAAGATGACAAAGCTCCTGAAAAACCATTGAAACCACCGCGGAATCGAGTTTAACGAGTTTTTTAGTGAGCGGGGCAAGCTTTTTTGGCCGCGAAGCTGTCAGGCGGGCGACGAAGTCGCGAGAGGCCCCGCGCCATATAAAAATCGGACGAAGGACTGTTTTGAAAGTCTATTGTAGCGGGAGAGAAGCTTCAAGAAAAACTCCAGGAAGCGGTTTGTTGTCATTTTTTCCAGGGAAGTGTCGAACTTTTAGAAAATGTATCGAGTAAAAGTGGGCTTGGTTCAACTTGGCTTGCCCGGTGCGAAAATGAAAACTGCCTGTCGCAAATAGGTAATGATGCTTTCTAGACAACAGAAAGTATCGAACAGAGCAGAGCCTCTGAAATAAACTGTTGTCGGGTTTCGTTTTTAACCTTTTCCTGCTGTGTCACTATTGTTGTCCCTTCTTTGGTATGCATCAACATTGACAGCTTTGGTGTTATAATCTGTTATAATCTCGTCACGGGTAATACGCCGCCAAATCTCTTTTTCCACTGTTTTCTCGAAATGAAAATCAGGGCAAGTTGAGGACGGCAACCCGTGAACTAATTTGGCTGAAATTTGGCCAACTTAGTGTCGGATAGTTTTTCTAAAAAATAGTGTCTGCGAATTTTGATTTCTTTTTTCGTTTTCGAGTTAGAGTAGTTTTTTCACAGGTAGTGCTAATGATTTACTATCCCTAACTTCAACTGCTTATAACAAAAGAACAAACGCACTTGACAAAAATCTGAGACACGTTTTTTTAGTCAAACCTGTTAAGAAGCGAATGCGATCTTAATTGGCTTCTTCCGTTTATTTTTGGCTGGCCTGGACTTAAATTTACAGTGACACCCACTTTCACAAAAAGCTTCTCATTTCTAAATCGCGTTAATATTTTGATTTTTTAAAAGGAATAAGCAACAATCTGGAACTATTAAGCTTTCAGAAAATGTACGGTTTATGGGGGTATTTATTAAAAGCAAAAGCGCTACCGCCGATCAACGCGAGGAGGGTGCTTGAGGGTGGATGATACCTTAAGCGGTCAAGAAAGTTCCAAGTGAAAAAAAGGTTTGATAGGCCTAGAAGACTTTTTCCAGGATCGGTTGGTTCTTCATTTAACGTGCATATGTACTGATATGTAATGAAGAATTTAATGTGCCGGATGAGCTCATTGTGTTCCTGTGAAGACGAAACTCTCAAGGGTACAGATTCAAAAAGCGATCTTATAAATTATCGATGAGCGATTTCCCGAAACTATACCTGGCAACTTTATGAGCACATCCATGTTGTGCATCGCAATTTGCTCGACTTGCTTGCTGTTGCTGCTTATCTCCTAAATTTTGAATAGGACTCGACGACGACAACACTGTAGTTAATTGCTTGTATTCACGCGACGATTTTGATTATTCTGACATTAACACATGGTGCAACGATAAAAGCAAAGCTCTGATTGGAGGAGTCACAGTACCGCAAAGGTGGCGCGAACATCTTCCAGAAAATGGGAGCTGAATTATAATTGGCTAATCACGGGAAAGGAATGTAGTTCGGTTTTCAGCAGCCGTTAGTGGGGAGGAACGTTGCGTGACGACACTAAAAACGGCTGTGTAGCAGACTAATTATCGCCCAGATCCAGTCCAAATGCCTATATGTTCTAGAATTAACAGTTGGTTTCGAATCTAACCTTAATAACAATGCAGTGCGTAAAAAAGAAAAATAGCTGAACTTGATCAAAGAAATGACTAGAAATAACAGATGTGTGAAATTTTGAAATCTCTCCACGAGCTCCCTTGGTGTTTTCTCCGATGAATGCTCCACGTTCTTCGACATGATGAATGACATTGCAATTGACAAAAAGCAGCAACTTTATATAATCAAGAAAACGATCAATATAGCCACTGGAGCAACATATTACATCTTTTGTTGTAGAAATAAGAATTGTGAAAGCCCAGACTTAATGCAATTTAGATTTTCTTCTCTTCTTCTTTTTCTTCTTCTTCTTCTTCTTCTTCTTCTTCTTCTTCTTCTTCTTCTTCTTCTTCTTCTTCTTCTTCTTCTTCTTCTTCTTCTTCTACTACTTCTTCTTTTTTTTTGTTGAATAATTCAATCGCAAAAAGCATTTGTAAATTGCCTAATGTATATGTAGCGAGATTTACAATTGTTCATTCAAAAACACAAATAAAGTTTCCGTTATTATTTCATTACGGAAATTGGAAGGAGCCATCCTCTCTCCCTCCTCCCCTTTGGAACCATATTTTGCCTAACTTTCCCTATTATATATTCAGGACAGCGTTAATATTAAATTTCCAGTAAAATTCAATTGCTTGATGTAACTCTCTTTTCCTAACTTTATAAATATAACAGTACATGTCGTAAATCATGATCAAAAGTCGGAAGTCTGAACTCAGAAGTCGAGAGGCGGAAGTGGCCCTTATCTGCCACGGTAGCCTGGTATCTACTCGCAGCACTTGGTAAGAGTTTTTTTTAGGGTCATCAACCGTATTATTCATCGCAATTAAAAGTAATGAAAGTAATTAGTGAAATTGCAATCGAAGGTTTCAAAGTCCAACCATGAATAATACTTCTGAAGTTGCTGAGGCTTTCAACAAATATTTTTGAGTTTCGAGTCACAGCCTATTTAAGGGTGTAAGAGACATCGTCGAGACTAATTGAAGCGTGTTCCTAAAAGGAAGCAAGCTAATTAGAATTTTCAGCGTCGCATTTGAAATGTACTTTGATTACTGTTAGGTAGTGCTGTGCGCGGTTTCCTTAGGAAAAGGCGGTTATCATCACCTTGTCAAATCACGTCTGCAAAATGGATATCAAACCACATTCATAGCGTACCTACACGCAAAAAAGGTAGGAAAACCTGTCAGAAACCTGTCAAATCTGTCAGTTTTTTTAAAATAATATATAAAACAATGCGCAGTTATACCTGAACTATAATGAGCGCGTAATGAGTGATGTTGTCCTGCGACAAAACCTACACCTGCATCAAGGAATCTAGATTTTCACAAGTGCAGTTACAATGTAGGTGAACACTTTTCCTTTTTCCTAATTATACACCTGTAAGTCAGCATCCTTGTAAAACAGATGTTTTGTTTTTTTTCCCATCTTTCTGAAGTTAATTTTGTGCAGGTAGTGTAGTAGAGCTCGTTTGGGCTCCTGACGAAGATTTGTTTTGAAACCAGCGTGCCGGGCACGGATAAATGACACTTATTAAGCGTCCTGCTACTAAAGATTACCCATATAAACCCAATTGTCTAACAACGAGAGACGAACAATGCTATTAAGCGAAAAGCCTTAAAGACGGGATTTATTTACCGACGTCTAACTCAGAAGGCGCACCGGGTGTCGAGCCTACGTTAAGTTCGACTAACGTTCCACAGACTCTGTCGAACTTAACGCCTTTGCCGCACCAAACTCACTAAAACTGCCGTGCCAAATTGATTAAGACGCCGCTCTTTTGCCGTACTTAAAGCATCGGCGAACATCGGCATTGTTGCATAACATTCGAAATATAAGGATTTGTATGAGAGAAAAACCTATCGTTTCAGTAACCTTTTCAATTTGATCTATTTTGACTGATCACGATCTTTTTGGATCCGACGTTGAGCAAGGACAGCAAGATTGATCGTACAAGGTTTTTGCAGTGTTTTTTTTTTTACCTTAACTAAACATAACTCTTCTTGATGTGTAAAACGTTGAAGAGTAACTAAATAGATGTAGATGCAGATTGCCGGTGTTCGCCGATACTCACATTTCGAGCTTGAGCTACATGTGGTTAGGTTCTGCAAATGCCTGGAGCGGCGTCTGAACCGGGCCTAAGGGGCGGACCATTAGAAATAAACGTAGCCTGCGCGCAGACGAAATTAAACTCTGGTTAACACCGTCTGCGAAACAGCGCCGAAATCCTTGTTCTGGACTTCCAGCTGTGTACCCAGATTTGAGTACGCGCCACGATTGGCCAGGTAAAAAAGGCCTTTGTTTTGTTTGTCGTGATCGCCAATCAGGTTGAAGGGGAATTCGAAAGGCACTTCCGGTAATTCGTTGAGTCCGTTGGGGGTCCAGAACAAGGATCTCTGCGCTGCTTCGCAGACGGTACTAATCAGAGTTTAGTTATCGTCTGCACGCAGGCTAAAATAAACGGAGAGCGGGTGAAAATTTTTCGATGCATGAATTTTTTTCATAAGACCAATGTCTGCATGATTTTTTTTTTTTTGGGGGCACAAGTTTTGCACCATTTTTTAAACTGCGAGCAGTCTCTTATTTTTCTTTGCAAAGTTACTACGCGCAAAACCTAAGCAGGCGAGCGGCCGGGAGGGGGGGAGGGTACACAGGCTAGCGAGTGGCTGAGTTGTTGGGGAAAATCGCGATAACGTTAAAGAAAACGCGACCATGTTCTGTCGCAGTTTGTAATAATCATCGCACTTTGTAATACCTGTCGCAATTTGCAATAAACCGTGCGCACTTTGTAATAAAAAAGCTGTCGCAATTTGTAATAACTGTCCATCGCACTTCGTAATAAACTAAGCTGTCGCAGTGTGTAATAATTCCATCACACTTTGTTATAAACGAATTATTTTCTTTGGTCAAACATGCATGTCTTCCGTTATAAATTTTCCTGCCTTGATTAATCACGTCACCAGTTACATGTCACCAAAACTGAGGATATGAATCATTTCATATATTTGAATTCAAAATACTTGAATAACAAAAGCAACATTTAACAACAAAATTCATGAATAACCCGGCATTCGTCGTCCAAATCCATGTTCAGTTTGCTTGCCTCGTGAGAAGTGAAGTTTTAAGGGGGGCGGGGGATAATCCCATATATGGACTAGGTAGGTAAGTACCTCTGAAGATCTCGAACTTAAATAGGGTATCATTTTTTGCCTTGTTGGTTTTGTGTCCTTGTCCTTAGATAGCGTAAGTCAAGTAGTAATGGATGATTTGGTTTATTATCCTTTCCATTTTGTGGTAAAAAGTACTCCTGAGTACTCTCGGAAGAATTGCAAGGTCTTACGTGGTGTACTCGGGGAAGGAGAATTTTTTACTATCCCCACGGTATTTGCCTTAGTGGGCCCCATAGAAAGAAATTGTTTTAAGATGTAATGATACTCCTTTCTCCTCCGTTCTCCCCGTTTGTGTCTAGTGTGTCTAGAGTTTGTACTCGGACAATGCTCTGTCCAGATTGGCCATATGAGGGAGTATGCCCCGCCCCCGACAGGTATTACAAAGTTCGATGAATTTATTACAAATTGCGACAGGTATTACAAAGTGCAATGATTATTACAAATTGCGACAGCACAGACCATATTAAAGAAATATTTTTATTGCCATCCCGTTCAGTATCTTAAACTCCCTATTACCGCAATTTGACCACACAGGAAAAAGTTTAAACGAAGAATGTCCATCCTGCTTTGATAAGTGATAATCCGCAAAGCTCAGTTAAACTCAGTACAGATAAGTCGAGGAAAGTGGCACGTATATAAATAGACATCGATCCTCTATTTCCACGTCATTTAAGATATTACTTTCACAGATGAATGCTAAGCAGGGTCATTGGTTACGTTAAATCCGACAGACATAAATGCTGCTTTTCAACTGACTGACTAGTGTCCTTTTCTGATCTCTTCCCTTAGTCAGATTCGAAGTGGCACTGTGAAGTTTGGATGTTTGAATAGCTGGAAGTTTTGCGGATCGAAGAATTATCATCGTGTTACGCACTTCAAACTGTAAGTGAAACTTATTTTAAAGTATTAAGCATTCTATGAATCAGCGCCAGTTGGGAACACGTTGGAGAAGATTCGGTACAATGGAACAGGGAAACGTGAAGTCAATTGCAGAGATACTTTTATTAATAGATTGCATTTCCCTTTTTTGTAAGTACCAAAAATTTGAATACTTCAAACGAATAGCAACTAAGCAGTTGGAGGCTTTGATGTGCTCAAAGGTTTTCTTTCTTGCCCTCTCTGCAGTCTCTAGTTCATGAACCTTTTAAAATCTAATTACTATACATAGTGTATATCTGCCAGCTGTGCCTATGAGCCAGTGCAAGAAATACAACCTACGAGCACAAGAGCCACGGATACATTTGACTACAGCTTAACAGGCAAAATAGATGGCGAATGGCTTAATTTCGTCATCGTTTGGTCATTTTTGTTCTTTTATCCCTTTGCATCAACACTGTAGTAGGCATAAAGTAGGATAACAGGGTGAAAACAGAATAATGTAACGAGTTCTTCACTTTTTTATCGTGGATGAAAGCTTGTTTGTTTGCAACTGCCACGCAATACTTTGCAAGCAGTCATAAGATTTCGTTATGAACCTGAAAAAGCATTTAATTTCAATTAATCTGTGGTTACAATCAGTACTCCTGTAGGGACATGGCGTGTTCGATTCCCAAGCCCAAGGGCGATAGTTTTGAGAAAAGAGCGAGGTTAAAGTTAGTGGCTTGCCTTGCAAACGGCTAAATTAACCTTTGCGTAGTTCGATGGTCAAAGTAGAAATCATTGTCGAACACTTGTCCGTCAGAGAACACAATAGTGTCCTGTACTACATTTAGCGTCATATCAATGAGGACTGTCTCAGGTGGATCGAGGACAATACGAAAATTAGCTTGCGCGCCGTTAGAAAACGACCACCAATGATCACCAGTGACTTTTGGATCAATGCTTGTCGTGCTGGGGTACGTCTTGTATCTTAAAAATCGCATTTGAAAAGAGCGTTGGCAAAAACATAAATATAGAATAAAAGGAAAACTTCACGCGATTTGCTCCGGTCATTGACATTGGTTTCGACATCCAAGTGCAAGTGGAATCCAGTTGCAGATGGAATAGTTCGACAAGGCTCTTAAACACGAACTGGAAAGCTTGTTCCTTCCCCCGGAAGTTGTTCCTTTCTTAATTCTAATATTGCTCGTGTATGGTAGATATCAGTGCGGAAGACTTCTGAAAGAGTACACTTAAGTCAGAGATACGTGGAAGAATCAAAAATATTTTGTTAAGTCAACGATGATTTCCGGGTTGGCCAAGGCCAATGAAAAAAGAAACTACAGAAACAAAAATAACGTAGAAGATAGAGAAACTCAGTATGGACACAAACTATTTACAACTAATTGAGTGAAACATCAATAAGAATAAGCGCTCCGAAATGCAAAAGAACACGCGGATGGAGAAACTTAAAGAACATTAAAGCGGACTGAAATTGTGGTATTTGTAACCTTGTTACCCTAAACTAAAGTTTTCCAAATTTCTTTTTTATCATTTTTAACGTTTGATGTAAATTCCTGCTTGGGAGGTACATTTTTGAGACAAGAATGATTGATGTTGATTGTTTTTTTTTTTTTGTCATTCACGTCAAGTAATTTCTCGCTAACGTTAACGTTCACAACGTATAAGACAGAGTCATTGACAATATTAACAAAATAAAGAACTAGACAGCCGTCACACAACCGCTTTAACAGTGCTGCCACTCATCAGAAAGTAAAAAAACTTCCTCACTTTCAGCTGACTTTTCACTGACTTTTAAACAGTTTTCACTGACCTTGTATCAATGAGAAACAATCGATGCTGCTTTTTTTGCAGGCCATCGATATTTTTCTCTTCGTTTTCAACCTCTTTCCGCGACAACGAAAACCACTGACCTCATCTAATACATGTGTCAGGCGTAGAGTGTCAAATTGATCGCCTTGCTTGCTTTGCACCATACTTTTCATCTTTTCCGAAAGAAAATGCATTTCAAAATCTTGAAGAAGACTTATGAACTATAAACCGCAAAACAGAATTCTCTGACTTTTCACTGACTTTGACAGTATCAATAATTTTCCCTGACTTTTTAAAAAATTCCCTGACTTTTCCCTTGACCGATGGCAACCCTGTAATTAAGAAATACCACAAAAATTAAATACGGATAGTGTATCTTTTAAGACTGTCAAAACGGTCGTCTATTCTAGCCGCTCACATGTTCTCTTCCCGGGGTTCACTTACGTACGTGGTTATTTGATAACTCAACCGGGCGGCTACTCCGGTTTTAGAACGGAATGACAAAGAACTTTTAAAACATCCCCACAATCTTGGACAGAATAAAAAAAATGGCGCATGTTTGGTTTACGCTAGGGTTTATCCTTTATTTTCATTTAGTGTTTATAAACGGTAGTGTTAATGGGCCTTTGCTTATATTTTGCTTTCCAATCAGCATCCGGCTATTAATTAGGGACAATGAACTTTCTAACATAGAAAACTTTGCCGACGACACTACTGTACAGGTTAAAGTACCGTATTTATTGGATTAAACGCCGCGGCATTTATTAAATTTTTCGCGTTTCCAATTTGTCGTTTATTCAAGGGCGACGCCAGTTTGAAGGCGGCGTTTATTTCGAAATCACTTTTTTTAAATCACTGACAATAGTTATTGTAAATAGTTTGTAAATATTACGTAATATAAAGGTTCCAATGTCTCCCTCTTTTTGCTGAGATAGAATCGTAAATGTCTGGATGGTGTAAATTATCAAGTTGTACCGAGGTTTTTCTTATTATCCTCAAGTAAACACCGCATTCTTCTTATTAGGTGTGGCGTTTATTCTAGGGCGGCGTTTATTGTATTTTTGCTTCCATCTGCGGCGTTTGATCAAGGGCGGCGTTTATTCGAAGAATGTAAGAATGAAATAGATTTTTTTCAGGAGGCTGTCAAAGAGTTTTTCAATTGTTCACAAGCGGTGAATTCGTTTACAACATACGCGGAAAGCCGTCGCATTTGCTTGTTGGAATATTTTCATTGTTTTTAAGCTCAAAAATGATAAAATATTCCAACACTGGGGCAATCCCGATGGCTATACAAATACGGCTGCAAATGAATCTACCCTTGATAATGATATGTTTTGTAATTTAAAGAAGTGCAATGAAGTGATACGCGGTGAAAAGGTAGCTCATGATATCAGAACCGAACTGCAGAATATCCCGCAGGTTTCCTCTTCAAAAATGTTAGGGGTTTCCTCACAAAGCAATAATAGTTTTAATGAGCATATCAAGGTTAGGATACAGGAAACCAACAAGTGCCTTCGCGTGATTTAGTGGTGTAAAGAGGAATGCCAGCAATCAGATATAGGTACGTTTTTAGATCAATAGTTTACCGAAAACAATTTACGGCCGCGTCGGTGAATAAATAACGGTCTAAGTTTTCTACAGCTAGGGAATGACCGCAAATACTTATCTTCGCGCGATATTCAAGATCTTCAGCAGGCCCTGCCACCCTCTGTGTCTTTCTCTCCCTTAAAGGTCGGGTTAATACCCAGCAATTTAAGAAGAGCTTTTGTTTTATCAATAGGCGCTATTTTAAATACAAAGCGTTACTCTTTATATTAATCTAAATCTAATTATGTATTCAATGTTAACCGTTAACTGTTTAACCCTTTTTTAGCTTAACGAAATGTAACTTTAAAAGTTAAGCATAATAATCTTTGCTCAAACAAAGACTACAACGGACTAACTGGCGCGTCAGTATGTCGCCTGCTCGCAGACGTCTCACGCGCGCAAAAAAGGAAATAGGAGACGTCTGCACATAGGCAATATAATATGTAGACTAACTATAAGTAAGAATAGGCTAATTTATTATTACATTCAACAGCTGTCGAAAAATTGTTAGAGAAGTAGCTGAATTGAGTAGGGAGCTAAGCAACCACGACTGCGATTACAGCTTAAAAAGTCGCACTTGTAGAAAGTGAATTTGCTCTGTTTCAAACTTCATCGCCAATCTTCAATCAGGGTTTTTTCAACTTGTCAAAGGTCGGCGAATTTTTTTGGAGTTAAATTCCAAAGGGCTGTATCCACGTCTCAAAATATGAAAAAAAATCACGGTTTTTTTGTTTACGTCATCCTTAAAACGTGAGGTTTTGTAGGAAGTTGGATTCATGTTGTCAAGGACCGATTACTGGCTTCTGTGCGGTGACGTGTAGCGACGTGGAGGAAATGTAAAAAGCAGTGTGATGCTCGTGCAAACTTGTATTTCCCCCGGGGGAGGGGGGGGGAGGGTGAGGGCACTCCCTTTCGTAAATCATATAGTTATGTGCCGCTCCAAAAGGTAAGGTTTTTGTGCCGTTCTGGTCTGAAAACCGGTATAGACTTCGCCCATTTTGGCCTGGAATCGGGTATGGTTTTCGAGGGAACTACGGTAGTGTATGAAGGCAAGAACCATAATGGAATGGCTCTTGATGAACGCTGATTTATCATATCATTCCAAATGAAGAAAGAAAGAGAAACATAGGAATCGATATGGATTAGCCCGTGAAAAGGCTCTCTGTTTCCCCAAACAGAGAAAGAAATCGTCTTCTGTCGCCGTTCTAATCTAAATAATGATGACATAATTTTGTAGATCACCAAGAATTCCCAGGAGTTCCCCACGGGTTGTTTTGGTTCTTGCCCTTTTAAGGCATACTGCACCAGAAGCCGAAGTATTTTTGTTGCTACATCAATTTAGCTTGGGTCGCCAAGCCGCCGAAATCCAAGTTTCCCTGACAAGGAATCCTGAATCCAGTACCCGGAATCCGGAAAGTGGAATCGTTGGATTACCTTGGAATACCTTGCATGGTTGAACACTGAGTTCGCGTGTTTCTTTTTGGGTTCGATTCGCGCGGAGTGCCGTGTTCGCCTTTCTTGGCTCTTAAAGTGCCAGGTATGCAGGTTACGGGATGTGGTTTTACAAAAGACCATAAAGGTTAGAGAAACGTAAATATATGTGCAAAGGAAGAGCGGCTTGTGTTTCCTCAAAGTATTTGCAATTAGCGCCTCTGACAAAAACAATCCTGGCTTTCCTTTTTTTTAATTTCTTTTGGCGGTTAGCCTATGATAACAAACTATCATCAGCCACCAGTATTCACGTAAACTCGTGCAAACGCAGATGTATTTCCGTCGCTTTCTCTGTTACTCGAAAAGCAACAGCCGGAAACACGTCTGCGTTCGTACGCGGGTGTTCACATTTCATGGGCAATTCTAACAACAATTCTTTCATCACCATCGAAGTGGCTAAAATAATATTAACATCAGGAAATTTTAATGTAATTGAATCTGTGGAAATTGAGCCAAAAATTGAGAAACAGGATCAGCGCCATCTCCAATAAGCTGACTATATATATGGTCAAGATGCTTTTGTTTTGTTTTATTTGTTTTTGCTTGTTTGTTTGTTTGTTTTTTCTCAGATTGAGTTTATTTTTTTGCGTTAAAAGCTTTGATCGTTAGTAGAGTGATGTTGGAAAAGTTATTTTCCTTTTATACCTTGAACCATTTTACGTCATAATGGCATTTCATTGGCAAGTTTATAATGAAAAGTGCGAACGTTGTAAGCTGTATATATTTGACTACAGTGTAGTTAGACGGATCACCTATGGAAGCTCCATTAATTAAAAGACGATTTGACTGAATTGCGAGAGTTAAATTGGCCAAAGCTTTGTTTTCATAAAGTAATACGTTAACTGATGTCATACGCGATCGGTGGTATTCCTTTGAACTTTGTTGCTCAAACGTGCAGATCATTAAAAACTTAATGGCCTTAATCTTAAATCACATCACAAAGAAGTGGGAAGAATCAAATTTTAGAATTTCCAGTACTTAAAGGAGCTGTGTCACGAAATTCAGCCAAATTAGGAAATTACAAAATGCCTGTTAAATTAAGCGAAACATAAAAATAACCGCTTAAAATAACGTAACAGAAATAACAGATACCACGGATGGGCAAAAATGAAGAAGAATGAAACGGAGTGAAATTAGGGTTTTTGAAAACTGTTTAGCCTAACAGTTTTTCAAAGTCGATCCCTGCTGATTGCAACTTCAAAAATAATGCTCAGGAGACATATTTATTTGTCTCGGATCTATGATTTTGTCATTTACATGTAATTTCTTTGCTTACTTTAAGTTCCATAGCGACTGAGGTCGAGTAATTAAACAAAATGAACCGGACTGCCGTGACACAGCCCCTTTAATTTATTACAGATCTAATCTTTCCTTAAACTTGAAAATGAACGGAATGTTTTATAATGAGTAGGGAAATAAAATGATAGTTTATGATAAACATCTAATAGATAAGACTGTGACATGTGCGACTCCGGAACAGGTTACCGCGTCTCAAGGCAGTTTCCCTCAACTAATCTGCAGCTGCATGAATCAGAATAGATACGATACTAGTAGGTTATTTATTTCTAAAAATAAGTTCCTGGAGGCTGGATATGCGACCAGTAAACAGAGTATGCAATGACAGTACAACGGACATCAGGTTGGCAAGGCTTACTTGCTTGAAGAAGATCAAGAAACCATACACGAAAATAATTTATTGCGGTTTTCAATTTGCCACATGATAGCTACTAGGTTCCCGGAAAGTTACTTAATAGAATTACTAGGGTCGCACATTTTTGGATTTTTGGGGTAAGATACGGTTAGCAAACGTACCAGAGTTTTTGTACTGTAGGTGAAAAGTAAAGTGTTCTTCATTCAAGTAAAAAAAAAAAAAATTTATGATGACCTATTTAAAGGATTGATAAATGGTAGATACATAAATAGAGAGTGAGTAAGTTGAGATCGCGAAAATTACGTTTGCCCAAAAGTGACTACAATGGGGTCTACAATAGGCCACAGAATAGACTATAATGGGGTAAGGGCTCTGAGAAGCCAGCGGCACATACCCAGCAATAATTAACCCAAGTACCCCCACCCCCTCCTCCCGGGGGATCAGTACATTTATTATAGTGTTTTTAAAAGCCCTTCGTATCGCAGAGTGAGGAGGAAGCCATCTGTCTTTAATTAGTGAGATGTAATTTGTCCTTGCAGATGCTGCTGTCGCTATTCAAACCCATCTTTATGTCTCACTCGTCCAATTTAGTTGTTTGAAGATTTTGTCGCTTCGCGGGCAGCGGGTAGGAATTTTACCCGAACTGGAGTTATTTTAATGATGTGTCTGATGTGAATGCTCATATTGTTTCGTCTATATGTATCACATGCAAACCTTGCAAATATCGATTCAGTTAAATAGGCATGGGTCGCACTTGGGAAAAGTTTCCATCTTTGCCGGCTAAAAAACCACGAAAATTCGAAACCGCAACCGGAAAAGAAAACTTTTAGTCCAACCGAAGAGGGTCGCATTAGTGGGAGTTAATAGTTGTTGCTTTGACACATTGACGATTTAAGAACGCCCTGTACCAGAAAACATTTTTCTCTTCTTCGTCCGAACCTTTGTCGAAGGATCTTTTTCCTCCATTCTCAGTTTCAGGAGGATGGGACAGATAAAGAAGACAAAGTGCTTGGATGCGAATAGTGCATTTGGCTTGAAGAATAACAAGCCTGTGAAGTGTTTGCATGTGTAGACGGAAACTGGTTCGCATTCGGTAGAGAGCTAGTTCCCGTAAAAACCTTAAAATAGCGAAGGTTAAGTTTGTATAAGCGTGTGAAGTCCTCGCCTGTAGAGAGTTTTCGGAAAAACTTCAAATGGCGAAGGATAGCCGAGAATATGCCTCTTCGCGAAGGTTTGAAAAGGTTTATTTTAAATTGATCGTGTTTCAAATGGATAACGTTCATGACAAGCGCTGACAGTTACCGCTGTGATTCCTATTGTTTAGCTCGAGTTTTCCAAAATCTACCTGCCCCACCCAAGCACTACGGCGTCTTTGATGTTTTTGCCAATTTTCAAAGTTTTTTCTAACTTGAAAACTCGGGGTCGCACTTAGCAATGTCCACCGATGATAGATTTCTACCGCAAGGTAAACAAGTTCTCCCAAAAATTTGCCAAGTGCGACCCCTGCCACTTGCCAGAAGGTGATCACGTTTATGCTATAATGGAAATCTGTTAACAGGGCGACAAATTACCATTTTAAAGACGTAACAATATTACCGGTTTTTAGTAGGTTATAATTCAAAGCTTTTTTGTTTTCTCTTCTTTTCATCCATAGGGGTGCTAAAAATTACATTGATGACGTCCAGGAAAGAAATATTACAAGTGAACAATATGAAATTTTTCAGACTCCTTCTTTTATTGAAAGAAAGAAAAAATAGCTTTTTTATATCACTTGTCTGTCCTTTGAAATCACATTTGGTTTAAATAAGGCCCTGTTACTTAAATTCGGACAAGCGACATGACTTTGAGACAACAAGATGGCTTTGAACAGCGACTCAAGCCAGGAAAAATGGCGACAAATGACAGAAAGCCACTTGTCAGATCCGGTACTTTACTATGCAGCGGCAGCATCTCTTGTTGGTGTCTCCATGATTTTTGCAACTCTTTCTTCAGTCATATCAGGAACTACCTCAATACACTGTAAAAAAAGTATGAGAAACTCCGCCATAAAAATAAGTAAATAAATGAGAAAAAAGGTCGCCCATCGATAAAAACCTGCTTGGTAGGAAATCTACACCGTTGTTGACTAATCAGACAACGTGTTAAAAACGTCATTTGGGCGGCGCTAGGAATTACATGTCACCGAAAAATCACCAATCAGTAGCAAGACAGGCTTGATTTTGTGTAAAAAATCAAATCCAATTTCGTTTTTCAAACTACGTAGCCACCAGCAGCATCACCAGTCAAGGCAAGTGAAATGAGTTTTATCTGTTGGTTAGTTTGTACGTTGTTTAGTCAATTATTTTTCAGGTTCCTTTAGTTAGTCACTAAGTGTTCAAACAGTTATTACATTTGCAATCGAAAGGCCCCGAATTCAATTTCTGCCCCGACCGCTAGCTGGATTTGTTTTCGCAAGTAGACCCAAGTTCAAATCTCTGGCTACACTCGTAAATACCCAAACTGCCATACGACCGGCCGAGTAAGCGCTGCAAACGGCCAGCTGTTCTCTCAGTAACTATGACGGCTGCCCCTCCACATTACGGCTGCTATAATGACCTCTATAATGTCCCGATGGATATGTTACGGGTAAAAATTTGATTTCAGATGCATCTGTCCCAGCTAAAGGTGGCTGTTGTGGAAAGCTTCATTTTGATTTCCCACTAACGGTCTTAAAGGAACAGTATCCCGTTACTGCGCATGCACCAAACTTTGATTTTTGGACAGGATGTCGCGAAATCAAAAGATGCGAGGAGAGTAAGAGAACCTTGAAAAATCCGTTTGCATCGCGCTTGACCGGGTTCAATACGACACTAAAACTTCTCAGGATTACAGATCAATGATATATTGTTCCTGTTAAGTTTCGATTTGGGCAAAATGTGGATTTTTTGGCGTTACTTTTATTGCCGTAGGCCAGAGGACCAAAAGATTGGAAGCACTTTGATGCCGATTGAAGGCTTATTTCTTCTGCTAGCTTCCATACAAGCCAGGGGCACCCAACGAGGATATAGTTCAAAACCACTTAACATAGCATTGTTGAACGTATTTTAGTATTCAAACGGTAGATATAGGTATATTTTTATCCCCTAAAAACTTTTCATCTGTTCGGATTTCCTAGCTGAAAGTCTAGTGATCCGAAAATTATAGGCATAAAAACTTACCTTCTCGAAAATTTCAGCCAGGAAAAGGCTCCCGAAAATTCTAGGTGGCCCTTTTTAGGGTCAAAATCCGTTAAAAATGGGTAATTATACCATTTTTTAGATGTTCGAAAATCCTAGGAGAGGCAGGCAAGCAAGAAATTTTGCAACAAATGCTCCGAAAATTCTAGATCTCAAATCGTCTTCCGAACAGATATTTTCCCGAAAATTGCCGTTGGGTGCCCCTGACAAGCTCAGTTAATTGTGAAAGGAATACGCAGAAATGAAACGGCAACAATAAAGACTGTAAGAAAGAAACCATTGAGACATTGATGTGACTGAGGAGATCTTGTGGAGGGGAGCTTCGTGAAGCAGAATGTTTTGCTACGACGCGTTAGTAAACTTTTTTAAATGAATCTACGGTGGCTCATAAGGACAAAACACTTCCCAGATTCCAAAACACTTCCCAGAATCCAAAACACGTCCCAGAATCCAAAAACACTTCCCAGTAACCAAAACACGTCCCAGAATCCAAAAACACTTCCCAGAATCCAAACAACGTCCCAGAATCCAAAAACACGTCCCAGAATCCAAAAACACTTCCCAGAATCCAAAACACTTCCCAGAATCCAAAACCACTTCCCAGAATCCAAAACACCTCCCAGAATCCAAAAACACTTCCCAGAATCCAAAACACTTCCCAGAACCCAAAAACACTTCCCAGAATCCAAAACACTTCCCTGAATCCAAAAACACGTTTCAGAATCCAGACCACTTCCCAGAATCCAAAAACACTTCCCAGAATCCAAAAACACATCCCAGAATCCAAACGACTTCCCAGAATCCTAAAACACGTCCCAGAATCCAAAAACACGTCCCAGAATCCAAAACACATCCCAGAATCTAAAACACTTCCTAGAATCCAAAAGTGCTTCCCAAAAAAAACAGTTCCCAGAATGCACTTACAATCAAAGGAGGCCTGGTTGTCAAGTCAAGCTGCCTGACACGGATCATTATGAGATTACCAGTTATAGTAATATTATTATTATTGATTCAAAATGTGGTTGATATTGTGAGATTACCAGATTGTATTTGCACGGCAACTTTCAATACAGTCGATGAATGCGTAGCTGCGTATTGGAGGCAGGGGCATCGATATACAGCCATATTGATGTTTCTTTCCGCTTATCATGGCATTCACTGGACTCTAAGACAATTTAAATAATTTATAAACCAGAAGCTAGGATTGCGAAGAAAAGGCAATCAATCACCACTTGCCAACATACGCCAACCAATTGCTTTGGAGCTGAATGGTCCAGGTAAACTCCTTGGTTATCGAACTATGACGAGACGGCTACGGCGGAAATATAATCTTTTGGTTGGAAGGCATACTGTTAGATCACTCTTAAAGAATATTGATCCACATGGCGTTAATCAAAGAAGACAAAGACGATTTGAACGAAGGCAGTACAGATGCCCAGGTCCAAACGCAGTTTGGCACATTGACGGATATGATAAGCTAGCTCTTTCTGGATTTTGCATAAGTGGCTGGATCGATGGGTATTCCAGAAGGATTATGTTTCTACAGGTTGCTTCTATTAATCATGATCCTTGGATTCTGGGACGTGTTTTTGGACTCTGGGAGGTGTTTCGGATTCTGGGTCGTGTTTTTGGATTCTGAGAAGTGTTTCGGATTCTGGGAAGTGTTTTTGGATTCTGGGAAGTGTTTCAGATTCTGGGACGTGTTTTTGGATTCTGGGAAGTGTTTCGGATTCTGGGACGTGTTTTTGAATTCTGGGAAGTGTTTTGGATTCTGGGAAGTGTTTTTGGATTCTGGGAAGTGTTTTGGATTTTGGGAAGTGTTTCGGATTCTGGGACGTGTTTTTGGATTCTGGGAAGTGTTTCGGAGTCTGGGACATGTTTTTGGATTCTGGGACGTGTTTTGGATTCTGGGACGTGTTTTTGGATTCTGGGAAGTGTTTCAGATTCTGGGACGTGTTTTTGGATTCTGGGAAGTGTTTTGGATTCTGGGAAGTGTTTTTGGATTCTGGGACGTGTTTTTGGATTCTGGGACGTGTTTTGGATTCTGGGACGTGTTTTTGGATTCTGGGAAGTGTTTTTGGATTCTGGGAAGTGTTTTTGGATTCTGGGAAGTGTTTCGGATTCTGGGACGTGTTTTTGGATTCTGGGAAGTGTTTTGGATTCTGGGACGTGTTTTTGAATTCTGGGAAGTGTTTTGGATTCTGGGAAGTGTTTTTGGATTCTGGGAAGTGTTTTGGATTTTGGGAAGTGTTTCGGATTCTGGGACGTGTTTTTGGATTCTGGGAAGTGTTTCAGAGTCTGGGACATGTTTTTGGATTCTGGGACGTGTTTTGGATTCTGGGACGTGTTTTTGGATTCTGGGAAGTGTTTTAGATTCTGGGACGTGTTTTTGGATTCTGGGAAGTGTTTTGGATTCTGGGAAGTGTTTTTGGATTCTGGGACGTGTTTTGGATTCTGGGACGTGTTTTTGGATTCTGGGACGTGTTTTTGGATTCTGGGAAGTGTTTTAGATTCTGGGACGTGTTTTTGGATTCTGGGAAGTGTTTTGGATTCTGGGAAGTGTTTTTGGATTCTGGGACGTGTTTTGGATTCTGGGACGTGTTTTTGGATTCTGGGACGTGTTTTTGGATTCTGGGAAGTGTTTCAGATTCTGGGACGTGTTTTTGGATTCTGGGAAGTGTTTTGGATTCTGGGAAGTGTTTTTGGATTCTGGGACGTGTTTTGGATTCTGGGACGTGTTTTTGGATTCTGGGACGTGTTTTGGATTCTGGGACGTGTTTTTGGAATCTGGGAAGTGTTTTGCCCCTACGAGCCACCGTATGAATCTCCCTAACGGCCAACAAAATCAAACAAACAGGCGCTACATGTTTAGAAAAACTAGTGCCATGAATTCATAATATAATTTTTGACTAACCTTTCTGATGATTCATAGCGTTGAGATTGCATTTTTATTTATGTCTTTCAAACGTTTGAGGCTAGAACGCGAGCAAATCAGGCAGATATTACTAGACTTGGAACAACTGACCTCTGACACGAGTTTCAAATTAGAAAATATGTTTTTAACGCGAGCGGAACTAGATTTTCGGGTCGCGAGGCGGCCCAGCTAGCGATAAAATCGCAATAAGTCTTCGAACCGCGAGCCAAATTTTTATATAAGACGAAAGACTTCTTTGAAAGTGTAAAATTTTTACCTTAGAATACAGTTGAACCCCGCTATTTCGAAGTCCCAAGGGAAATGGAAAAAAGTTCGAAATAGCGGGGTTTCGAAATAACCGGGGAAGCGTAAAATTGATAACAATGAATCATTTTTTAGTAAAATACAGTACTGTATGAAGAAAGACAAGGATTAAATAAAAATACAGTAATTATATGTCGGATAAATCAGCAGACGCTGTTGCATTGAAAAATCTTTGAATGTTCTGTTCGAGCTCAAATAAAATGCAATACGTTTCCAGCTGTGCTCTTATGAGCCCATGACTGTAAATATCGAGAATCGCTGGCCAGGCTAAAAAATCGAAAATTCTGATAATTTGTCAGAAAAACCCCTTTCGGGAACTATATTCGAAAAAAATATTTTCAACTTTCAAGAATCTATAGTTTTCGAGAAAATGAGGAAAAACGAAAATAGCGGTTTTTACCTAATTAATTATGCAAAAATTAGAGTAAAAATGACCTACTTTATCGCGTCTGTACCGAGGCAAGATTCAAAGCTATAAAACAGAAATATTTTTTTTAAAAGAATTCTATCTTTTCTTTCTATCTATGGTATGTTTTAAGCCATAAACATGATTTTGAATTTTTTTACGGTTTTTTAAAAACCACTACCAAGCGCACTTTTTAAAATGGCTAAAAAATGAGCAACTTCAGAGGCGAAAAGCTCACCTTGGTATGAGTGATACCTAGCCAAAATGTATTCTGGGACAAAGTTCAGCTCTTACATTAACAGAATATAAAATAAAAAATCTGGGTACTCCGGATTCGCCTTTACAAAATGAAAAGTTTCGTGACCACCAGTGGCAAAATGTCACATATTTGCATAAGTCAAATTTGTAGAGAAATGATGCCGCCCGATTTTTCTTTGTAGTTTCGGTACGTGGTATATTCGAAACGTGGAGAAAGGATGAAAGCCCTTTAAATGAAGCTAAAATTAAGTAAAGGATCTGAAAAATTGATATCCCTGATAAGAAATTGCTGTGAAGGTTGGTGACACAATGTGGCAAATTTGCAAATAAATGCATCTGCATATTCCTATCGTACACAAGGACTGGTTTCGACACTGTTAGCATCACGCAATATTTGAGGCTTGAAATAGCAAAACCAGGAGAATAGCTAATGTTAAATGTTTTGTAATTTGTATGTTAGCTCTTCTTAATTGTACATTGTAAAATTAAGGTTGCTCAGCAATTGTTGTTGGGTGTTGGAGTGCTGTATTCTGCAATTGCGTGACAGTTGTCAAACTCGATAAAAAAAAAATGAGAGGTTTTGAAGTGTGTAAAGAAATATTATTCATGTCAGATGACTTAACTTTACTTTATTTACCTGAATGAATTTCGCGGTCATACATCTTTCTTGGAGTGGGCACATGCTTTTATGGTACCGATATAGATCATTCGTCAAGGCATTTTAGGGATTTGCCATTAATAACTTACACTATACATCAGACCCTATAAGTTTTCAATCAATAAAAATCCAAAATAGTTAATTTTCTCGGTAGTTTTTCAAAGTTATATTTTGGTAAAATTGCCACGTCTCGCATATCAAAAATAACGCAAGTAAAGACAAGATTAAAGTAATCATCGCCCCCTTTTCTCTCTCTTCTGAAACTCTTCCACCTCCTCTTTCTTCCTCTTCACTGTTCGTGGGTTCAACACTATTAATTAAGCCCAGACACGATTTCGAACAGCCAAAGATGGTCAAAGATCGCCAAGTGGACCGACCCGTAATTGTGCCATTGATTAGTTGAAATCTTCTTTGAATGGACCCTCACGGATCCTTGCAATTGTCCTCTCAATAGAAAAAGTAAATCAGGTGGACGGAGTACTGCCGACACTGGGGCCTTTTTGGTGTTTTTCTTTTTTGGAACCATGAATATCCTTCATGAACCCATTTAGCTTTCCATTTATTCACCAAGGTTATAAACTGATCAAAATCAACAAAGATAGATTTTTCGACTGGTACCTCTTCGTAGCAAATTTTCACCTATCTTCATGTATCTTGAGAGAGTTACACACACAAAACGGCAACATTTGGAGCAAAAAAATCTACTTCCAATTTTTCTATTCACCTTCTATTCTCTACAGATTAATTAAATGTCCCTTTCCTGAAAAATTAGCCAGCCAAAATGCCTTGCAAAACAAAGACAGTGGGAAGACGATCAAGTGCCGGAGCAACGGAAGAAGAAAGGCATAGGGAAAAAAAAAGAGCGGGAGAAAATGATCGATATAGGTTCGTAAGATGTGTCCAAATTTTGGCTTCTGTACGTCCAATTGAGCAGTCTTGTGTTGCAAATCTCTTTTTCAGCTATTCCCATATCAAGCTAACTGGCTAGCCCGCATAACGGGCGTGCGTTTTTGAGGCGAGTGATGGCAATTAAGCCTGAAGCCGGAGCGAATGCAAGCGCGAAGCGAGTGAGGAGAGCCATTAAGGAGTATATGCAAAAAAACGATGGTATGTGGACAGGCCGTTGTTTTTTCTTCGTCTTCCCCGTCGCGCTTGTCTGGCGCTTCTCACTCACTTCGCGCTTGCCTGAAACTGAAACTGTTTCCTGTCGCGTTCTGTTACTACTGAGGGCCAGGATGGACATGGACTGAAAACTGGACAAATTGGGCCATCTTTTTCAAGTTTAAATGCATCACCCAAAAAGATATTTTTGGCTAGTGCTCCCTGATAAAATATCTTCTTCATACCCCACATATAACTCTACACTGAACATTTTTTGACTGGCTAAAGGCAGTAAGTTATAGCACAGAATCAACCTAAAACAGTAAATATACTGATTTGGGGTCTTCTCGACAAGAGCTGTCACAGGGAGCCCAGAACCTCCGCCTCGCACATTGACAATCTGTAACCAGCTGTTGTCATATGTTTCTTTCCTGCGGATATATAATATTAGATACCGTCCAAACTTAAGGACGCTTTAATCAAAGGGCCTGCTGCTAAGAGGGAAATATCTAAATATTGGATTTTTTTTTTGCCTGGTATCACAAATGGCTGGAGCTAAAATTTTCAAGGTCAAAATTCCCAACCAAGGAAAAAATGTTTTTCCGTAATTTTTTTGGTAACGGGACATGTTATTCAGCAATTAAATAGCCCCCACCCCCTCGCATATGCCATAGCTAAACATCAATTTAAGAGCAGTTTTATCGCATAGCTCTTCTTTCCCTTTGTCTGAAGTTCTTTCCTTTTTTACTTTGGGAAACGGTTAGGCGTAAAACAAACGGCCGATGCCACTTACTTACCTCGCTATGTTATTGAGCTCCTTCGTCGCTATCAACTACCCTGCGAGCAGAGGCCCTTCGATCTTCCTAGATAAGTCGGGAAGAGGAAGAGAAGGGTAGCTATCAACTAAACAGTGATTCGATCGGACGTTCCGGTGTGAAGGCACGAGCTGGGACATTGCGGGTACTGACGTTAATACTCCTGAGCAAACGGCAGGTATTTCTTTAAACAAAACTTGGGTCTGCTGTAAACGGAAAAACGTACTCAAGTTACGCTTTTACTCTGCGTCGCCTTACTGCTCGGTTAGTAAATGGTGCTTACGTCGATATAAGTTCGTTCCCGGATACTGCGATAGGCCAGGGGCGTCATGGATGACCTTTCTGATACTTCTTTTTTCAAGATGACGCTACGTTTTGCAAGCACTCGACATGGGTGTGAGTTGGTTAGAGAGGCTCAAAAACGGTGAACAAGGAGTCTTACCTTCCATGGACAAATCCTAGTCGCATCGTCATGAAAGGTGGTCCATGTGCGACCACCTATCCAAAACACCAAAACCCACCCAGTTAAGTCTTACAGTTGGAATCTCTCCTGTAAGCGCCCGCGACCACTTATTGGGGCTGACTGTTTAATGATTTTGCATTGTTTTTAACTTCTTGTAAGCGACCACCTGACGAGTTTTCTGATCTCTTGTGGTAGGAACAACAACAACATGAAACTGCGCATATCGTAACTTGGAAATTGCATGCAATAAATTATCTTCCTTAAAGTAGATGTGTCCACGTTTCTTCTCAAAGAAACCTCCTGTGGTCCGATTCTCGTAAGAGACCACCCCCCGATAGCGACCACTAAGTCTGTGCATTTTGGGTGGTCGCTTTCGGGAGGTTCGACTGTACCGGTAGTCTCCTTTTCCAGTTCTTCGGCGGCGTCGATTGGAACTTGTTTTGTTCATGGGTTTCGCGTATAGATTTACACACCAAGGCGCTGCTAAATCATTTTTTGAAATCAACAAATATCATTTTGTATTTGAAGGAAAACGCCCCTTGGCAGGTGGTACAACTCCGAGATGACCTAAAAGGGGCAGTTTTTGCAGGAAAGGTGTTTCGGATTCGTTTCGGAGGAGAGAAACCGCTGGACCGTATGAAGTACGATTACTTAGGGCCTTTGGTAGCTGCCTAATTATACCTCTAATTGTGAAAAAGTAAAGAAATTAACCAAGGGACGGTTTGTTGTTTGTAATGCGTAGTAAAAATTTCAACATCTCTGACAAGAAAATGCTAACTTTTAGTGCGTGACTGACAGGCCCGGACCCCAGCTTCTCTCATGCAAAGTTAGTATCCCTTCTTTCTGAAAATAAAATAAACTACTGAGAAACAAATGATGTTGCGAACAACGCATTGTCTGTTCAAAACAAAGTTTCTATAAAATTTCATAAGGAGAAAAAAAATCAGTAAAAGAAGGCGGAGGTGCTCGAGACGTCGTTGCGTGACATTGTTACTCTAACTGTTAGTTTATGGCTTACTCTCACGCAGTGTATCCCGTTCGCAAAAAACCTCCTTCAAAATAAAATTTCAAGGAAAATGTACCTACCTATTTTAGATATACCGGAGTCGAATTTACGATGATACAGATGGATGCTAATACAAGGAAGTTAGGAAACGAAACGAGAGACATGGGATCTAATAATTCGGCGCTTTTATATAACGCTTCTTCGAGGTCGTTTTTTATTATTATTTTTTTGTGAACGGTTAATTACTCTGATATTTTAACACAAACTTTATCAAAAAACGTTTTCTTACTTCGTGATGTTTCCGAACATTACATACTGACTCTGAATTGAAACAAAACCCGGCTGCAGCAACATTTCTCTACAAATTTGACTTATGCAAATTTGTGACATTTTTCCACTGGTGGTCACGAAACTTTTTATTTTGTAAAGGCGAATCCGGAGTACCCAGATTTTTTATTTCATATTCTGTTAATATAAGAGCTGAACTTTGTCCTAGTATACATTTTAGCTAGGTATCACACATACCAGGGTGAGTTTTTCGCCTCTGAAGTTGCTCATTTTTTAGCCGTTTTAAAAAGTGTCATTGATGGTAGTTTTTAAAAAACCATAAAAAAATTCAAAATCAAGTTTATGGCTTAAAACGTACCATGGATAGAAAGAATAGATAGAATTATTTTAAACAAAAATATTTCTGTTTTATAGCTTTGAATCTTGCCTTGGTACAGACGCGATGAAGTAGGTCATTTTTACTCTAATTTTTGCATAATTAATTAGGCAAAAACCGCTATTTTCGTTTTTCCTCATTTTCTCGAAAACTATAGATTCTTGAAAGTTGAAAATATTTTTTTCGAAGATAGTTCCCCAAAGGGGTTTTTCTGACAAATTATCAGAATTTTCGTTTTTTTTAGCCTGACCAGCGATTCTCGATATTTACAGTCATGGGCTCTTATGTACGTACTCTTGTTTTTGACAAGTTCGAAATAACGGGGTTGATTTGAGGTGTAGGGAAAGAACGATGAGTTCGAAATAGCGGGAAATTCGAAATAACCGAGTTCGAAATAGCTGATAGTAAATGACTGAAAACATAAGGGTAAATCCAAGGGAATTCGATCTTCCTTCGAAATAGCGGGGACTTCGAATTAACCGAGTTCGAAATAGCGGGGTTCGACTGTATAAACAACAAATCTCTGTCGGCGGTGCGGTCCGGAAGGAAATCTTGTCGAGTCAATATGACAGTTCTATTGTCTTTTGAAGAAAAAACAGATGACGCTCGCGCGTGCGCATAATCGGGACACTGTGCCTTTAATAATGGATAATTTTGTCAACGAAGATATGTCATTTTTAGAATGTCGTTTAACCTTGGAATGATTAAGCTCAAGCATAAGTAACTAAAAGCAACAAATGAACATGAATGCAAGATGTTGATTGGTTTTTCGAAAAAATACAAACGCTTGTGGCTCTTGGTTTGTTACGGTAGTTTAGCGAGCACGCAACGCTTGTGCAGTTGAAGATCGATTGCCGAAAACTAATTTCCATACTACTCAGTTTGCCAAAAACAGGGCTCGACATTCGAACGCTGCCAGCTCCTGACGATGCTTTTTTAATCTTAGGACTTGTTTACCTGCAAAACTTCAAGCGCATTTTTTTTTTAACGAATTCCCTGTGGATCGTTTCGCGCTCTGAACTGTGCCAAGAAAACACGTGTATTAGCGTTGGCACGTGTCTCGAGCTACTCCGGCACGGGTCACTCTTTAATTTTACAATCTTAACTTGACAGGAAACACGTGAATGTCAATTTATTTCAGCTGTCTTGCGCTGCAAATAACTGTACTTTCATTATTTTATTAACATGTATATCAAGTTGTTTTCCACACCGTCTAGCCAATAAATCAACTTTGCCTAAAAATGGCGTTCCTTACACGAAACGTATTTTAAAAAAAGAATAGACATTGCATTCCAAGGAGTAACAAATCTCTCCAACGAATGTTTTTTTGTGAAATATCTGTTGGGAGAAGCAAAAATTGCCTAGAAATTTTCCAAATTTTCCGAAGGAAGGCTAAAAATTTCTAGACGACCGTTCCATTCTTGTACAAGTTTCGAAGATTGTCTAACAATTTCCCCACGATTTACGATAAATGTAGGTTGTCAGCGGCGCAAGATGGCGGGTGGAGAGTTAAACGCGTGGAGAGTTTAACAGTACAGAATTTAAGAGTTACTTAGTTCTATTTATTTAATTATTTAATTTAAATAGTTTTTTTTTTATTAGTCAGGCCGTATAACCTCCACCCACTTGTAACTGCTCTGTGGTAGGAGCCAACTCGAAAGCTTGGCTCCTTTGGCTGCTACACACTCTTCCTTTTTTATGTTTAATTCAATGTATAGTTAGCTCTGTTTTTTACTTCTTCTTTTTTTTCCTTATTGTTGTATTGTAATTGAATAAGTGTGAATAAATGAACTTGAACTTGAATTGTTCGAATTTCTCTCCCCAGGTAAGTTATTTTTTCGTAGAAAAAGCGAAACCTACAACTTTCGGATTCGAAAATGCGATCATGGAGAGAGGAATAAAAAAAATCTTACTTTCTTTATACTTTAAAATGCGTCCAACATTTTTCGGGAAAATAACTCTGAAGCCCCTGTAATTTCGAAAAGACTCAAGTTGCCCTAAGATGACCGAACAAATGAATATTTTATAGCGCTGCTCAGAATGCATTTCTAGAGATCTAAAAATGCTCTGGATAGCCTAACTGAAAAGCCGTTTTTAGTGCATTAAGGAGGAAACCGTCGTTGGGTGGTGCCCCTGGCCTGTTTAATGTTTGGAAAGGAAAAGGAGGAATTTAAAGGGACTATTTCACGGCAAGTTGATTTTGTAAATAAAACCACTGTAGGGCCTCTATGGATAGCAGTTTTTATCTTGTACAAAAACTGAAGGAGTTACCCTATTCTCGGTTTTCACTCACGTGAGAAAGCAGAAATAAAAATGGAAACCTTTTAATACAGAAAGTCTAGAATCTGGGAAATGAAAGAAGATAAATATACAAAAAGCCTTGCCAAGAATCAGGTCTATGCAATACTTCATATGCAAGATATTCGGAAAAACGTTTTACCCAAATTTATAAAGCTTTGTATGGAGACGCCATGTTTGTGTCCCTTCAGGGGCACCTCAGGCCTGGGGGCACCTAATGGCCGCAGGAAACCAACAGAAACATCTGTTTTTGAGTTTTCCTACTTATGCGTGAATTCTTCGCTTGAGGAACTCATAACGATTAAAGTAATATTCATTCTAAGACAAGGAACGTTTAGATAGCAAAATCTCCAAAAATCCGTAATGTTTTTAACCCACATAAGAGCTTTCCCGGCTGTCAGCTAAATGCCGCGTCACGCAAAAGCCTGGAAATTATAGCGTCCTGTATCGCAAACAAAAAGAACCCTTTTGAACCGAAAATTCTTTTGTATAAAGGTTTTAAAGTGCTCTAGTATCACAGGAAAGTAGAAACGCAGAAGAAGTGATAGTTTCTTAGTCTGAATTTTGGTGACGTCATGTGAAAACCAAGAATTGAACTATCTATCTGGGGGTCCTTATTATCTATGGAACTTGAGAAATTACGTGTTAATGACGAAGTAACAGCTTCGAGTCATTCAAATATTTCTACAATTTAATATATTCCCTCGTTAACTGGGCAAACAGGTTTTCAAAATCTTCACGTTTGTCCAACAGTGCCTTCTTTTTTGTATATTTGCAAGGTTCTTTGTGCCTTCTTTTCATCAGTTATTTTCGTGTTTCAACGTGTTTTGTGGCAGTTCCCACTGTTTGAATTTTGATAAATTTCGTGTCAGCACCTTTGCAAGTGAGTATTTATTGCCCATCTTCCCTTCCGCCTGCAACTTAAAACCAGCAAACTTAAAACTTTACTTTAAACGGTTTGCGGCGGTCTGCACCATCGGAATCCGTTTGCGCTGGACAGTATTAGGAACTAGTATTCAGACCATCCCAGATGCCACGAGATGGAAGTCAGTCTCCAGTTTGTTGTTGTCTGGTAATGTTATGGTTGTTAGTTGTCTCAATGCAGCCAGTCAGTTTAATCGCATCGCTGTTTTAATCTTTGTCTGAGTTCTTTGGATTCAAATTCCAGTTTCAATTTCTTGCAAATTTGCAGTGCTAAGTTGCATTTCATATCAGACGTTATGCCTTTCGAGTTGCTGAGTTTGGGCTAGTTTGTCTTTCGAAACTGCTCATGCTTCAGCACCATGCCTTGAAACGAAGCTTAGTTCATTCTTAATTTTAGTACCCCAAGATCAGTCTTGAGAGTTCAAAACCATTGAAATGTCGTCAGTACGAAAGACTCATGAATTTACAACAATTTGTTTGAAGATTAGTTTCCGCTCTTTCCCCTTCTGGGACAAATTGTCGCACGTAGTATAGATCGGCACTCTTTTGATCAACGATTACTTGCCGATTAATGAATACATTCCAGAGGTAATGGAGCTTCAAGGGTTTTAAATCTGTCTTGATCCGTACTAAGGCGTTTATGTCGACCATAGCCACAGCCAGTTAGTTTAAAGTTTGTAAGAGTGAAACAAAGAGTGGACAGCCCTATCCTACTGTGTAACTGCTCACAAACCGATGATCAGTGATCAGGTTTTCGGCCAAAATGAAACCTTCCTTGTAGGAGGCAGCGTGGCCGAGTGATTAGAGCGCTGGACTTGCAATTTGGAGGCCCCGAGTTCAAGTCCTGCTCTGACCGCTAGCTGGATTTGTTCTCTGTAGTCCCAAGTTCAAATCCTCGACCAAGCATGTAAATAGCCAGCTGGTTTGCCGCCGGCAAAATGGGATTCTTCACCCTATTAAGTTTAATTTGAATTATTTGTATCAGGCATTTGCTCGGCCCCACAAGCATTAGGGCTTTAAAATACTGCCGGGGTAAAGAGAGGACATTATTATTATAACAATTATCATTCCTTAATTTAGGGCTTGAGTGAACTGATGAAGGATTTATGACTAGATACCAAAAATGAATATTTCAAATTCAGTAATTAATTATGGGCATCTGCGGACGGTATCAAATCGTTGGTTTTCTCACAAAATCGTCGCATAGTAAGAATTGTTTTGCGTGTTCACGCTACTATCGGGCTCAGCACAACGACAAGGACGACGGAAACGAGAAAATAACAACTGAACGTAAAACACACCAGTTCTCGGGACAGGTTTCTTTGCCTGCCTTCCACGACCAAGTACGACCAACGTTGTCAGACTTGATTGAAATCGCAATGCGATCGCCGCGACTTCGATTTCGTCGGAAATGTCAATACAGAGGATCAGCTGTTCTTTTTTTTTTTTTTAAGTTAAATACTTTGAGATAAATAAAATAATTTCAAGTCACCTAGCCAGCTTTCGTCACGCTACTGATTCTGCCTTATTTGAGGCAACCAAAAGTTAGTCATTCAATATTGACCACGCCAATAGTACAGTGATTCATGTCTGTATCTTTCTGGACCTCGAAAAGACTGGGAAAAGGCTGTCCACCATGCCTTACTGCTATTTAAATTCGATTATGACGGTATAACTGGCCCCAAAGGAGAGTGGCTCATGTCATACCTTAGTGGTCGTGCCTACATAATTTTGTGTTGTAGTGAATGACCGTGAAGTTGGGTGAGACATAGGTATGGAGTGGCGTACCCCAGAGGACCATTTTAGGTCCCTTATTATTTTCACATTCATGACTTTTCGAATTGCCTTTTCGACTCGTTCAGCTCGGCTGAGAATTTACACTACCACTATGGGCATCACCTATGCTGACAATGATATGATATCAGCTGAATGAGCGGCTTAATTTTGGTCTTAACAAGGTCTATGTTTGGCTTGAAGGTATCAAGCTCACTCTAGGGGTGCGTTCTATTGGGAAATCCGGATTTAGATTTTCAAAATCTAAAACGCGAAATCCGAAAACGGATTTCACCTCCGAGAAATCCGTCCTCAGGGTGGATTTCAATTAAGAAATCCAAATCCGGATTTTTTGGATTTCCCTTTTTGTCGTTCGATTGGGAAATCCGAAAAAGGATTTGCAAAACTGTTCTCGTGAACAGCGGTCTTCTTGTTACTAATTATGCGCGTGCATGGAAGACCGCTTTTCCTAAGGACAGTTTTTCAAATCCTTTTTCGGATTTCCCAATCGAACGGTAAAAAGGAAAATCCAAAAAGAAATATTTCAGCGTTGAAATCCGTTTTAAAATCTAAATCCAGATTTCCCCATCGCACGCACCCTAAGTATAGAATTATTCACCACTCGAAGAGAAATTTCGTATCTCCAAGCAACCATGTAATGTTTAATTTATGATATAAACACCAATGAAATACCAAACCATTTCACTTTAATAGCTTTTTCTGTGAAAGGCGCGATTTATTATATAGCCCCATAGCAAAGGTGATCTTTTCATATGTGAAGATAACAGGCTCTCGCGCGAAAGCTTACCTGGTATTTCACTGGTGTCTATACATAAATAAAGGTAATTATGAACTCTGTTTTAGGACCTAAGAGTTACCTTAAGATACACCTTTTCTGCCCACGGGTACGGGTAAGCAAACATGCTTGCCAAGTATTTAAGTGGCATCATTCTACCCGGTACCCTACCCGTTTCTTCGGGGTAAGAGGCAATCTACCGGCTACGCGTACGGGTAAATTATTCGTAACATGGGTTGCTGTCGTACCCGTACCCGGAAACGATGTATCGTAAGGACTCCAACATGATAACTTGGCCTCCAGGCCAACACGTTGAGGATATTATATCGATAACGAGAGACACAAATCTCTCTTGATACTTAAAAACTAAAGATAACAACTAATATGAGTGAAAAGCTGAAAAAGCCAACAATTTTCTTTTTCAGCTGAGATTCAAGTTCATCTTCTCAACAGAACACCTGGTAAACCGGAAGAACGATATAGTCGATGGATTCCAAACGACTCTTGACGATCACTTTTTTGTGGTTGATTGTTTGCTGTGATCTTTTAGACCTAGCTCGGGGATATGAGCGACCAGGTCTTACGAGAAGACGAACGCCGACAAAAAAACCTACAAAAAAACCTACAAAGCAGAAGGCAAGGGGACATGAATGGCTTGCAATGTTATTGGTAAGTAAGTACCAGGTCTAACGGCTTACCCTTTTAGATATAATTTTCACAGGAAAGGCACCCTTTCGCATTGATTTAGACTTCTGCAAATGTACTGCCTCGTAAATACGAATAAATCACTAATCCAGAAAGTTTTCTTGACATTTTCGCAGCCACAAAATGCGTCCGTTGGCCCTTTTCGTTCCCTTTACATACCGAAAAGACATATTTGCCTTCCCTTCATAAACTTCAACTGGTGAAATTTGAAATCCCTACCATTTTATATATCAGGGGCATGTGCACGACGCAGTCATATATTATCATGTAGAAAACATAAATGGGAACAGAGTCCGCTAATAAGTGATTTATGGCCACATACAATTCTCTAGTAAAGAACAAATAATACGGAGTATAGGGTATTGGAAAACTTCCTACTGCCCCTCCCCACTTTGTACCTCTCAGTTAAACCAACATTTTGCCCTACGAGAGAACTTAGTGTTAACATTAGGTTAGGGGAGGGGTAGTGTCAGGGGCAGTGTCCCTGAATCGTATAAGTTCAGCCCACCCACCCCTCTCTTAACACAACAATTAGTCCAAAGTGAGAATTTAAAGTTTGAGTAAGGGGAGGGGTAGGTTGGCAATATCTTTGAATCGCATGGAGCGTTTTCACTTGAAATCACGGCGGCTATGTTGGTGATCCACTTTTTTGTTACAATAAATTAGCATAGATGCCGGCCTCGCGAGTACACGCGCTCTACAGCATACCGAACCATACAATAGGCATTTGCATGATGGCGTCATTTTATTACTATGACCAGAATCCTTCGGGGTTTTGCTTTCTTCTGCAAATTAGGGCTTTTGTTATTTAAACCTCACTGGGGCTACCAAATTTAAGTATGAAAAGAAAACCCACAAGAATTAGGGTCGTAACAGTAAAATGACGCCATCGTGCAAATGGCCTATACTTGAGATATAACTTTTCTTATGACTTCTTTTAAATTTTGTCGTTCGGAAAGGAAGGCTGTCGCGAATGCGAGGTTTATAATTTGTTGGAATTTATCAGTGTTGATGTTGGTGGTGGTGGCGTTATTGTTGTTATCAATATTTTGTATTGTTTGCTGGTTTGTATTTTTTTCACACATTTTCTTTCCCCTTTTTTCGCCGTTTCTTCTTACTTTTGGCAGTTAGCCTCTGCTTATTCACGTATTTCTAGTACTTTTGCGTTAAGTTCGCCGTGGCTAATATTACGGACATTAAGATCCAAAGACGCGATGAAAACAAAAACCTCGGTAAAAAAAGTGAATTTGCGCTCTTTCAGTCTTTATCACTATTATTCCTACTCACTTACTTTGTCAAATATAGGCGAACCCTCCTGGAGTTGAATTCCTAGGGACCATATCCAGGAATATCCAGTTTCAAAAAGAGAAATAAAGTTTAGTCGTGGGCTTGTTTACGCCTTACACAAAAAGTATAATTTAGCAATTTTACGCCGTAGTCGTACAAAAAAAGGCAAAGAAATGTACTAAAGAGTGTGAAGCACGTGGAAATGTGTTGTTTTGCCTACTAAACTTTATTATTATTATTTTTCTGACAGCCACATTTGGCGGCTAAAATGAGAGAAAATGCCTCTCAAAATTCCATGCAATCGGTAAGTAGCATGCTCGCGGACGACCAGTGTTTACTTTATTGCAGACTGAAAAGCGACGCTTGCAAGACAGCTTCGCTAAACACGTCGCTGAAGCCAATTTCGCATAAATTATTCCTGGCAATTCTCAATAACAGCCACTCAGAGCATTTTACTAGAACAAAACAGCAGGATACTACTTAACACTATTCATTATGGGGTCTCTACGCAGACTTCCCTTCACCATGTAAAGAAAACAGATTATAAAGTTTATGAAATGGACGCCATCTTGGACTTTAGAGACAATTCCGACTAAAATAATATTGGATGATTAAGCATTTTTTATGCCTGAGGTTTAGTTTATTTTATAGCTATATACTTTGCTACTTTCGGGGATAGTTTATAGGTTTTTTCTGCTCAAAAGGGAGAATAAACAAACAAACAAAAAAACGTAAAATGTCTTGACCGCGTTTTAGTAAGACGTCATATCTCAGTAACCATAGCAACCATCTGGCACCAAATTCTGCCAAATGTCTAGGAAGATAGAATAAAAATCTGCTGAAGAGAAAAAGTTCCTCCCTAATGTTGTTTTGGAAAAAAAAAACTTGGAAACCTCCCCTTCTCCATCCCCCAACTGGTTCAGGGGCGGATCTAGGGGGAGGGTGCAGGGGGTGCGCATCCCCCCCACCCCCCTGAGATGACCTTTCCAATTAACACTGTAAAGTCGCCTCACAGCTAACAAAAAATCTGCTGTATCGTTTGATGTGTATTTTCAGCAGTTCACATTATGTTATTGCCTCGTCAAAAGCCTTCTTCTTCGTATTCGCTTTTAAAATTTGTTTACGTCATCAGTCAGTTAGTGGTGCACCCCCTCCTAAGAATAATCCTGGATCCCCCCCTGCAACTTCTAAGTCCAAAACAAAATTTCCCTCTGCCGCGCCCGCCTACTGGCAACATTGTTCTGCCCTCACTTATTTATTCGTTATTTTGTTCTTTTCTTTGGGTAGAAAACAAATGGGACACGGAGTAACCCTCGCAGGAGCCTTCGGAAGAAAACGCGTAGCCTTGAATGAACTTTCACAAGATGAACATTAAGACCTTATCACAATGTTGATCGCTTCGTTTATTATCAAAACCCTTATAAAAGCCCACGTTCGATCACTCCGAGGCTTTCTGGTCATTTTTCTAGATTTGGTTTGGTTTTCTTTGTACTCAATAACACAAGTCTCTTTTTGGAATTGCCAGAGAATAGAGTCTTCAAAAATTTGCAATTTTGACCTACAAGCCTCGGAGTCATGTTAGAATTTTAATATATCGAACAAGGGCTACTATGACTTTACTAGAAGACCATACTAGGACTTGCAGTCACTTCGTACGTTAGGTTATCGGGGACGAAAGCTGTATTTCATAGTTTGAAAAGGAAATATCGCCGTGTGTAAGGTAATGAATACCGCATATTTTTGCTTTTGGAATTCAGAATCCTAGGCTTTGGAATCCAGCTAAGGATTAGAATCAAGAATCCCAAGTTCCAGTGATTAGAAATCCTGACTCCAGTGCCTGAAATCCGGAATTCACATCGTGAATTTACAATCCACAGTGCGGGATCTAGAATCTAAGGCTATCTTAGATTTCCTTACATGGGGTAAAAATAGTTTTTTGTTTTTTTTAAGTCGCAGCTTTGTTAAAGGAACAAAGGAACGGTATAAATTTAGCTGGGTGCGTCGCCCAGTGCATATAGTCCGACTCATTAGCAATGCTACACCAACACTAATGAGTTGAGTGGACGCAGCCATTAGCATCTTACGAAAACTGCTCGGAGCTGTTTTCGCTAACTCCACGCACGCTATTGGAATTAGCGTAAGTTAAAAATGCCTTTTCATTTTTTTAATAATAAGGTTTTTACAGAGTTTTGATTGACTTGATTGGACCAGAGGTCTTAAGGCCACTGTATATACCTTCCTTCCGATAATCGGTTGCTTATGTGCCATGGAGATTAAACTTGATTTGCTTCTGTTTTGCTGAAAACTGGGGACAATGCTCTATTAATGCGCAGTTTGCCCCCTGTGCTTGCGGTAAACTATATAAAAAAGTTGTAATTATAATTATTGTTCCTTAATAAAAACTCTTCTTGATTTGGTTTCTTTATGTGCTTAGCAGGTATTTTTTATTTAGGTAGGTGTTTCATTTTACAAGGTATTTATAGGTACAATTCTTGTTTTTCTTTTTGGGAAATTTGTTAACAGTTATTTATCAGCGAGATAGTAACTTTTCGAATGGCCTGTACAGTGGCCCTAAATAAAATATTAAAACAAACAAACAAACAATTCGAACACAATGATTGAATGATAGAATAAAATTAATATTGAACTCCGATCAGCGAAACATCGCAATTTCTTATTAAGCAGCTTAGGACCTGTTTACATGGAGGTGGGGGACCCCAGGTAAGTCAGGTAACCCTCCTTGGTGGGTAACCCGCCTGTCCACATAATCTCTCATTTTAATTTGATCACGTTTACATGATAGGTGGGGTGACCCGCCGCATGTCACTTCACCTATCTGGGGTCCCCCACCTCCATGTAAACAGGCCCTTAGGACCGGTTCGCCTTTCAGACTCCGCACTTCACACGAGCCGAATCAAATTCAGTGAATTATGTTCACGTGCAGAGCGGAATCTGAATCAATTCGAAACAGCTAATTGAAATTGCATCGGTCCAGACGTTCATAACGCCTGGCTCAGCCGGGAATAACGGCTGCGGAAGGGCGTTGATTCAGACGCCGAAGTTCAAATGAGCCGAGTTATAAGCACAAAGTTTATAACATAGTTTACCGAAACCCGCCATTTTCCCCTCTTTTTAGTTTAGTTCAACTGGGATAAAGATCGACATGGAGGTGGGGGACCCCAGGCAGGTGAGGTAACCCGCTTCGGTGGGGTAACCCAATCGTCCACATAATTTCTCATGTGGTCATACCACCTATCATGTAAACTTGACCAAAATAAAATGAGAGATTATATGGACAGACGGGTTACCCCAACTAAGCAGGTCACCTCACCTACCTGCCCCCCCCCCACCCCCCCCCCACCTCCTTGTAAACAGGCCATTAGTAGTAAAACGGAGTCACGTAGAAATGGACTATAAGCAATTGACGCCACTGCCAAATGACGATATTTTGCTCACCGTCGCCCAATAATCGCTGTTCTTTATTATTGTCAGCACTGTCCAGTGTTACGTGGGGACAATTCACAGCGATTATTTTCAACGCATCACAGCTTTGCAACTTTTTTTTTTTGGCGACATTGTTTCGAATTGTTACAACAATTGCCTTAAAAATCGTCGTTGCAATAGTTTCTTGCAATGGACCTGGGGTAAGCCCTCGAAAGCCCGGAACGTTTTTGGGATTTTCGGAAAAGGTGTTCAATAACCTGGACCTGGTTCTGGCTAGCAAACTACCTGTTTCATTAACTGATAGTTAAAAAATACAGGGTTTGTATTGAAAGTTGAGCATGTAAAACAACTTGACGGAGTTTTTAAAGGGGCCGTAAGTGGAGCTGGCCGCTTACGAGAATGTAAAAATACAGGGTTTGTATAGGAGTTGAGAAAAACGGAGTTTTGTAAAGGTGGCCGTAAGTGGAGCTGTTTGCTTACCAGAGTGTCAGTTACGAGAGCTTCCACGGTATTACGTTTTTATCTGCAGAATGCACCAACGGCAACATTAATGAACAATTTCCATCAAAATTTACTTCTACACCATCTAAATTTATGATCTCTGTTTCTTTTCCAAACAAATCCACACTACTGCTACATAATTTTAAATGCACTGAAAGAGCTTTCAACGAGGAAGTTAATGTAAGATCTTTTTTCTCAGTGATAAATAACAGGATCAATATTGTTTTTTTTCTCAAGAATAAAATATTTACCAAGACGAAACGGGAAATTTGCAGTTATATCGCCTGAGTTCAAGGGGGAATGTGTTACCCACGTGACATTACATCACCTATTTCTAATTCTCAGGTTGCGCGTTACGGTGGGCATTTATAATTATAACATGCACATCTTCATGGTTATATGTGATACCCATTTCTGATTTGACGGTGGCCTCTACGCACAGTTGTATCATCTATTTTCAAGGTAAGTATTATCTAAAACCGTTTATTTTTCGCAATGTCAGAAAAGGCGGTGAAAGCGCTTTTCTCTTGTAGATTTGCAAAACTGTGAACATACAATGCAACTTCCATAAAACACACCTCCCTACAATACTCCCATTTTTTTAAAAAAGCCGAAATTAGAAACCCGTACTTGATGGACAGGCTTTAAGTTGAAAGAAAAGACTTAAGAATCTTGAAGACTGAAAGACCCAGAATGAAGGGCCCATTTTGAGACTGGAGTTCTGATTGTACATGTCAGAGAAAGCATAAACCGGGTAAAGGAAACCACTCCCACCCGGCTTGTCTGCCTTCTCTGTTTAGTCTTGTATGTTTAGTTACCGGGGCTTGCATTGTCACCGGCAGGAAGCCATGAAAGGTGAAAAGGTGCATAGTTGCTTTAACCCTCCAAAATCCTCCTTTCACTGCATGATGTAAATTCTAGTCGAGTGGAAGGGAATGAAACAAAGTACAAAGAAAGCTTTTTTCACGGGTATAAAAACGTCAACACCACGACTCAAATCATATCGTTTTAGGGAGACTGTTGTCCAACCGGTTACCAACGTTTCTGGGATACAGTTCATTTCCATTTATTTTTCCAAATACACAAGTTCTGGGAAACAAAAAAAACTCGAAAACTTCTTGGCTTTTCCCGCTGTGCACTGGAAAGTAAAACGCTGCAAAAGCAGTCCATAAAAACACTCAGAGATTCCCGTAGCTTAGGAGTCATCTGGCAGCAAACAGACTCCTAAGGCCAAAGTGTCTTTTATAACGGTGCTTCAATGAATGCCAGACTGTTCCTCTCATGTTTGTTACCTATACAGGGATTTTGGTGATGGCACTTTGAATAGCTTTAACTAGCGAGTCCACACAATCAGTTGGCGGCCTTGAGCCCCAAATTGACCCACTTTTTGGGGATTGTTTTTGGGAGCTACTCTGGACTTTCTCCCTTTTCCGAGCAGCAGCGCTGTCATCATCCTTGCTAGGTCCTGGCACATCAGACGATGCGGATGCTCCTTTAGAACTTGTTTGTTCTTCGCCTTCTAACGTTCTCCTTCGCTTTTTCACCGGCTCCACCTCTCCACCTGTCTTCTTGTCCTCGGACTCTTCGTTTTTCTGCTGTTGCTCAGTCTCGCTCGCAGCGCGCGTGGCCTTTGCATTTTCTTGTTTTTTGTTTTGATACCTGCGACAGACTGACAGAAGTGCATCAAGACTCGGCTGTAGTAGTGGGCTGATGTCGGATTTCTGCGGCGCCCGAACAGAGAACAGCAGAGACATTGCTCGGAGTTCCTGCGAAATTTTATTGCTATTAGGAACGTTTCTATAGTAATACTGAAAAACACCTCCTGTTGTGTGAAAGTACTTCTCATTAGGCTTTGTTTGAAAGAGCACGCTGAAGTATGGGAGGCAGCGTGTCCGAGTGGTTAGAGCGCTGGACTTGCAATTCGGAGGCACCGAGTTCAAGTCCCGCTCCAACTGCTAACTGGGTTTGTTCATGGTAGTCCCGAGTTCAAATTCTCGGCCACTTTTGCAATTAACCAGCTGGTTTGCCTCCGGCCAGCTGGGATTCTTAACCCTGTTAAGTTTGGTTCAGATTATTTGCTTCAGGCATTTGCTCGGCCCCACTAGCATTAAGCTATAAATAGTGCCGAGGGTAAATAACGGAGTTATTATTACTATTATTATTATTACATTGAGATTCAACCATAGACACAGCCATAAGAGCAATTTAAGTACTGAGTAAGGGATAAGTAGTGCACAGAAGTAGATGTACCAGCGCTCTAACCACCTGATCAACGAGGCAGGCCAATAGCGCTATCCAGATTGAGAGGCCAGATTGAGAGCATTTAGGCACTGAAGTTTCAGGTTAAAACCAATCTATCCGAACAACTTACCGCAGTAAGTCTCTTGGCTATAACACACAGATCCGCGTCACTCGCCTTCTCCGCTGCAGGTCTGTCGGCAATTACTGTCGTTACAAGTGTCGTGACTAAGTTAGTCCACTGATTTACCAACACCTGCTTAGACACCTGTGAGGGAGGCAAAGGGAAGGAGAACAAAAGGTTTGAAAACCGCAACCTGAACTGATTACTCTTCAGTTAATAAACTTCCTCATGTTTGGGGACCCAAAATTATTATACTGAACAGCAACAAAACAAACAACAACTTGATGTGGCTCTAAAAGGGGAAGTGGGTGACAAAGTGCCCCACTGAAACTTAAAAGGTCAGCCCCATGTACTCCTGGATTTTTGTGAGCTAAAGAAAACCTACCACCAGGGTGGTACACCGACGGTATGGAGGAGGGAGTTGGGCCTCCTCCCAGGGCCGACTGTGACCGTTCCTGGGTAAATATGCACAGACCGATATAGGGGAGGGAGTTAGTCCTCCCCTCAGGGTCGGCTGTGACCAATCGTGGGCCTCCCTAGGGCCCCCACTAACCTATATGTACATCCCAGGAGTACAAAATGTCGAGTCTATGGGGGCAAAAGTCTGAAAAGTGTGACGAGAGGAGCACTTCATCCCCATTCCCAATTTTTATTGAAAATACACTACTAATTTCAGAGGAGAAGTGTAAGAAGTAACTAAATAGATGTCATATCATTGCCTCGAGTTGAAACGCTTAACTGAAAAGGACATCAAAGTGTTGACGCAGAAATTGATTATGACTATAGATAAGTTGCTTAAAATAATACTGTTTAACTAATTAATAAGTTATATACATAAAATGATTACTACTTGACAACATGGCACTTAATTAAGGTTTCGCAAGTCCTATGTCCACTAAAATAAAATAAAACAAAGCGAAGGGTTGGAGGGGAGGGAATTTGAAAAGAAAACTTCAAGACATTGTGCTTGGCCGTGAAGAAAAAACAGAGTGACGAAGCACATGGGAATGCAAGTTAAGAGTGCCATGTGATTGGTCAAATAAACAATGAAGAGTTCGTAAAGGTTGCACGTGAAAATCACTGAACATATTTTCGGTGATCAATAAATAGATTATCAATAAATTATGATAAACGAAAGCAGGTAACATGGTAACATGAGCAACCTATTCCTGATGCTAAAGTGAAAATGCATTATGCTTACCCTCGGAAAGAAACAGCAAAGGAAGGAGTAGATATCCCGCACATTCAGACTTTCCCGTTCATCTAGTAAGATCAGTTCTATGTACTGAATAGACAACGGGACTCAATCGTACAACAAGAACACTGGACTATCTGTTTATCAGGTTATATTAACAAAGGCTCTGAGAGACTTAAAACGATTTTGGTGGAGAAGCAGGGACCTTAGGCCTCGTTTGCAATAGACTTTTCACAGAAATGTATTTTCTCGTTTTGTATTTGATGAAAGCGAAAACTTACGCGAGTGTCAAAGCGCTTCGCGAAGGACTGTCGCTCCCTTAGCAAATTACGTTCAAGTATATGTAAACTTTGTGAAAAGTGTACAGTTTTACTAGCAAGTTCTCCTTGACAACCCTTCTTCAAAACTGGACGTCCTAATAATTGTCAAGCAAAACTCCAAGTCAACAGTTTTGAGAAGTACATTAACATGTGCATGTAGAGCATTTTCCCGTGACCTAACGTCCGCCATATTGGTGTCCCAAAACAATGAAATAGCGGCCATGTTGGTGTCCAAACCAATCCTACGGGAGTGGAACCTTTTTCTTGGCCAAGTGAGTGAAAACGCTCTATTGTAAAGGTAAAAAACTGTTCGGTCATATGCTACATCCAGTTGCAAAAAGACTCGAGGCACTGGACCTTCTCATAGGACGTCACGTGATTTATGCCCCTCTCTCTCGTCGTCCAAATTATAGGGATTGCAAGATCGTACTCAAAACTTGCAATGACAACTTTAAAGGAGAAAAGTGGGTTGGGGAACTCTCTTGCAAAATAAAAAATGTTTCCGTTGAGGTTCACTGAAGCAAGAAAGGTGTTTTCCTGTAACACGGCTGGTTCTAGCGAACTAAATTTGCAAAGGTCACTCCTCAAACGTCACTTCACGTACTGATCATTCCTTCATCTTACCTCTAAGAATTCCGGCTGCTGACACAGATGCTTTATACAACTGCTGTATTTTGTATTCTGCAAAGAAAAAGTTGCACCTGTAAGCACTGCACGGCTGTCATTAAGGGTCGGGGGCCGGGAATTTCCGCCGGCTTATATGAACATGACCTCCTGGCTACTTTCTTAGGGAACACAGGAAAATAGAACCAAAAGTAAGCAGCAGGGCTCTCATTTAAGGGCTGGGGTCCGAGGCCGATGATTTCTCCCTGTTAATATGAGCAAGACCCCGTGGCTACTTTCACAACGGAAACAATGGAAAATAGAAGCAAGGGCCGGGGTCCCGGGCCGATGATTTCTCCCTGCTAATATGAGAAAAATACAATGGAAAATTGAACAAAAGTTCATCCCAGCTTTTGACATTCCCGCCACTTAACGCCATTCCCGCCGAGTAACCATTCATTTAGAACAAAACACACGACTTACTTCACCAGCCTTCTGGTACACTTCCATCCAGAGCTTGCTAAAGTACGTGAAGTGAAGCGAAATGGCCTCTACAGCTAGAAGGCAGCCTAAAACACGAACGCAATATAACATGTTTTAAAAAGAGGACTGAACTGAGATGGCTGGGACAGTTGCGTCCACAGTGAGACCTAAAACCTGGTGTGATAGAGAAGATATTAGAACATCAGCTTATAATTTATGCGAATAGAAGAAATCCATGGGATTAAGGGTTATTCATCCTATGTAAAAGCCATCAACGAACAACTGTTAATAATAATTTTGGAGATGGAGAGAGATTTATCAGCTTTGGCGCAAAACTCCCTCCGAGACCGGCTTATTCTTGCAGATTTCGTCAGCGCCAGTTGACTATGAAAAACTTGACGGGTGATTTAAGCCAAAGAGAAGCGGAGAAATATTTTGAAAGAAATACAGTAAGATATGTATCTGCTTCTTGCTGGAAAAGCATGTGGGGATAAGCAAGTGTAAAAACTTTCTTCTGAAAATGAGTTTCAATTGCAGGAGAACAAAGAATCTTTTTCATAAGAGCTCCGTACTTAGTATCAAAAGCTGCGCACTTAGCCTCGCTTTGAAACAGAGGATTGGCGCAACTGGGAATTGGCCTAATTATTTACAGTGCTAACTACGGGCCATGGCATCAAGAGCCATAATCCCATTATGGCTCTCGATGGCATGTAGTAAGAACAGCACTTACTACAAGCTATAACATGATCGGGTACTTCATCCTGATTGAATCCAAACCGAAGAAGTTTATCCACAAACGAATGATAAGGTTGAAAATATTCAGTAACAGCTGCGTCGTAGGACTCCTCGACTCCCTGTAAACACAACATACAACCAATGAAAAAAGGACATTTCTCGCTTGAAATTAGTGAACTTACCAAAAGTGAAAGCGATAAATTTGTAGCGAGCGAAGTTATACCTTTGCAGAGCCGCGAATTGTTACAGAGATTTGTATGGTGGAGAGCACAAACTTACCCTACACGATACAAATGTCTGTAAGAATTCGCGACTTCAAAAGTTGAAAACCCGTGGAGGAGTCTATTATTGCGCGAGGTTGAGGCAAGCATCTTGATTCGTCAGAATCAAAGAGACCAATTATCGACGATCAAGAGACATAATCAAATCAAGATGTTCTGCTCCACCAAGTTCATCTTCGTTAGACGTCAACAAATCACTCTCAAACTCGGCAACTTTACTAGTTATAAGACGCTTTTTGTAGCGGTGTCGAAGGAGTTTCGTCAACTCGTCCATGTAAAAAGTTCAAAAACCCGCGGAAGGGTCTATTACTGTGCGAGGTTGAGGAAAGCATCTTGATTTGTCAGAGTCGGAGAGATCAATTATCGCAGATCAAGAGAAAAGATATCCTACTCCACCAAGTTCAATAATTTATGACACTGATGACAAACACATGATAATTACCTTAACCCCACTGGGATTTTCAGGGGTAATGAAGCAACAGATTCAAATAGAGGATAGCAAGATTAAGAAACCGTACTGGTAGTATAGTTGGGGTTCCGGGGTGTTTGTTGGTGTTGCGGAAACCATTGTTAGTTCGCTTTTGTGATGTAGTCTGGGTATTGCTCAGTGTCTTTCCAATCTTTTGTATTACGTCACAGGTGATTGCACCCGTCCGAAGCACAAAGAAGCTACCGCGTTGCGCCATGATTCTGCCTCCGACTCAGTCAATTACGATCTAGCGAAAACTAGGTAGTCAGAGTTGCAAGGAAAAGCGGAAGAACTAAGCCAATCATGCGTGAAAATAACAACAATGTGAATGGTTTATCCGTCCGCTTCTGCCTCCGACTCAACAATCTGGTTTTCACTAGATCACAAGGGACGGAGACATAAGGGAAGTCGGATGAAAATGGAAACGTTCTGATTCTTCCGATTCTGATTCCGTGGAGCTTCTGCGCCTCCGATTACGACTCCATCGGTAGTGAAAACCAGCCTTAACATAACACAAGCTCGAAGTAGCGGTTATCTATGGGACATAAAGCACGTCCTTCCCAACATAGAATGGAAAAAAACAAGACATCCAGAGCCTGCCTTCAGCAATTGTAGAGAAATGCAAGTTAATCGAACGCGAAACAAATAATACTTCAAGATCGTTACCTTTGGTGAATCGAGGAATGAAGGATGTAGGAGTATTGAACGAGAAACAATTATTACTCCAAGATCGTTACCTTTGGTGAATCGAGGAATGAAGGATGTAGGAACATGTTAAGTTCAGGTACAGCTGGCCGTGGGACGCTCTTACTGCTCACGATCACCTTAGTGTGTCGACGAGGAAAATATGGACCGAGGAGTCCTGAAATAATGTGGCAACATTTGATTAATGTACAGCCCTCGTGTGGCTTACTGCTGATCCCCCCTTTGTTTTCTTAACGGTTCTGACTAGCCTCTCTCGCAGATTGCTCGCGCATGACCTTAAGACACTTGTGGTTGCTCGTGGAAAACTCGCGCGTAAACTACGACGTGGTCACGATTTTCAAACACAGAGCTTACTCACAGGTTAGGGTTCTACCCACTTTTTGCCACTGGAACTCACGTTATCTCCACTGTCAAATTCAGGAGCTTGGAAATTTCGCTTGATCGGTAATTCTTGGGGTTAAACGTGCAGTTAAGATATAAAGTGCGTGAGTAATTAAGTTTCTAACAACAGCGAAAAGGCTCGCAATCGGAACTCAACGTAAATCAACTCAGACGACATAAACGTCTCCTTTTTGGAGTAAGGACACCGACCTGGAGGAGACGTTTTGTTCCAGTGCTGATGAGAGCCATGGATGATAGGAATAATCGCTTCTGAGAAGTCGTTCGGGTACAGGATCAACATGGCGTTCAGCACCTCTGCCAAAGAAACAAAATCATTGCTTTCTTGTCAACACCATCATGGGATTAAGACAAAATATTCCAGTGTTCATAACTGGGCAGGCAATTAAGCGAGTTTGTTAGATGTCAAGGAAACATTAAATACTCACCTAGGCAAGACTGTCTCACTTCCTTAGGGGTATAAGAGTTCAACAACGAAAGGAGTTTTTGTGCCACATCCAATCTCTCGGTCCAGGTTGAAAGGCTATTGCGGACATCTGAAATACAACAAAAAGCCACAGATAAATCGTAAACAATATAGAAATTGCACACTGAACGAAACATTAAAGTTTTCTAGCGCTAGCATTTAGCTTTGATAAGAGAACAGCATTTGCGCGCTCTCTTAGGACACGTTCCATTTGTCAGAACTAACCGGCCTGACCATTCCAGTCATAATGAGGATTTCACTTTAATCAAAACTGTCCGGCCAGATCAGTCAAATGCTTTAAATAGCATGCACGAAGGGGCTGGTGTTTCAACAAAATCTCTTGGAAAAAGCGCAGGCTAACCGGTCGGAGGTATTGGTGGAGTTAGAGACAGCTGTTGGGGAGAAGAGGGCCTGTGTAGTTGGCGGAATAAGCGGGGGGAATGCTGTTTCTTTTTGGCGACGGGGAAGTTTGGTAAGAAAAAAAAAGAATTGATAAAGGTGCACACGAGCCAAAGGCCCAAACGGCAGGATAGCTTCCCGGTTTCCTTAGCATGGAACATGCCCAGGAGTATTGCTACTCCCCCCTTGGACGGGATGCTAGTCCATTGCAGGGTTACCGCCCAGCAGTATGTCGCCGGTACACATTTATACACCTGGGTGAAGAGAGACAAAGTGGAGTAAAGTTCCCTGTCTAAAGAAACAACGCGACGGGCGAGGCTTGAACCCCGGACCTCCAGATCCGGAGTTGGCCCTCGTGGCATAACAATCCCACCAGCTTCGCTGGCTAGGCAGAGGGACATAATTTAAGAGTTTACCTTGTTTGAAAAAAATAACATCAACAACAACAAAAAACAAACAAACGAAAACGCACTTGCAGCTTGATACACGCGGCATGTATACTGTACCTGGTCTGTTGCTATGCGGCCGGCAGCACACCAGCAAGTTATGTAATATCATAAGCACTTCTGTCAGGTCTCCCGTTACGTGACAGGCCGTGGCCTCGTGGTACATCATGTGAAGGGTGGTGAATGCCTGTTTGATAATAAACACTTAATGACTGGTTCCGAGGGAAACAGTCCCGCCTCGGGAAACAAAATTAACTGTTTCCCTTGGGATCAGTCAGTCAGTAATTTGTTATATAGCTGGAAATTCATTACACCTCGCTGTAACGGCGGTCGTCGGTCAACAATCTCGCATTCCAACATTCTCCTAGATTTCCTAGATTTTGCAATGTTGCCCGCTAAGAGATTTTGGCGGGAAAGAGTTCCATTGTTGGATGTCATGTGTCCTCGAAGTAACCAATGAGAGCGCGTGCTGTTGGGCAAACAGTTCCCAGCTATATAACAGTACGGAATGATGTTACCCCAACTAAGAAATATTCTTCCAACGTAAAAACATTCTGCGATCTAAAGATGGAAGAATCTTAACTTCCACATGACTTTGCCATGTACTAGTAAGTGCAAAAATACCGGTTAAATGTCTAACGACTGTCAAACTAATACAATAAACCTGTATATCTGCCTCTTGGTTTGAAATTTTTAGGAGAAAAATGTTTTTGTTGCTTTTGCTAATTCATAAGTCTTGACATTGGGTTTACTAAACGTCTCATATAAGGACTTGCTTGAACAAAGCTTTATCTAAATAACCGGCCCTGTATATTTTCCTTTCCAAGCAAATTTCGGCTTCCTGCGTTAGTGACTATTCATAATTCTATTAAAAGAGCAGTCAACAGAATTGTCTGTTCACAGACCTTGTACCTTTCTCTTTACGGAAAGTCGAGCGCTCGTAAAGAAATAAAAATCGACGGGAATTTACTTGCCGCTAGAGTAATAAGTAGGGATGGGTACAGGAAACTTGCTTTTTTTCTCGTGCTTCGCGTTGATGCACTTGCGCTGCGCGCGTTTAATTTCTCGAAGAAGGGGAAATACATCAGAAGAAAAGACTATCATCTGACTAGAGTTGAAGTGCAATTTAGTCTTACATCTGACAGTGTCAAAAGTCCCTGGTTGGCAACCACTGTTAATCTGTCCTCTTCTGTCTGAAGCAAGATTTTGTAGGCACTACAAGGGAACCAAAAAAACGGTTACTAGCTGTACAATCACTCTGTTCATGGCGTTGTGCATTTCCAGTGATTGAATTTCATCCCTGGTCTAAAATCTGTTCTCTTTTACAGTCAAATCGCTCTAAAACGGACATCTATGGGATCGGCACTATGTTCCCGTCTTAGAGAGATGTCAGTCTAAAAGAGAGTCAACAAAGGGCCTGTTTGCATTGAAGAGGTAGGGTGGGGGGAGCAGGTAGGTGGGGTAACCCGCATGCGCATTCAATCTCTCATATGGTCACCCCACCTATCATGTGAACGTGATCACATCAAAATGAGCGATTATATGGACAGGCCGGTTATCTAACCTACCTGGGGTCCAACACCTCCATGTAAACAGGCCCTAAAAGGAGCAAGAAAGTCAGGGGCCGACTCGAAGTGTCCATTTTAGGGAGGTGTTCGTTACGAGAGAGTTGACTGAATCTCAACAGAGTCGATATATATAAGATAATGTATCTATACCTTATAAGCGTGGTCCACGATGCACCAGGGTCAAGTACACTCTGATACAGAGCAATCGTGTCTTTTCTGAAGGCCGCCTCAAACGCTTCTTCTTCTTTAGTTTTCTCCCTCGACGGGTCACATGTCACACCAGCAAATAACCGCAGGAGAGCAAACAGCTCTTCCACTGCCTGTAACGGTAAAAATATAAAAACATTAATTCCTTTCGAAGATGGAGTTGATCCAGTGTTTAAGAAAACAACAAAAGAACTTTGAATCATCTCCACACTTTCACATGGCAGCATTTATTTAGTATGTACTTCTAACTTATGAGGCTGTGGAAGAAATCCTATGGTGCGACCATTCAAATGAAACGTCTTTAGCAGTAATTTCACAAATGGTGTTTTTTAAGATGTTGTAAAAAAAAAAAAGAAAAACTTATAACTTATAACTTCTGATAAATTCTAACTTCTCACACTAAAATTTAACTCTGAGTCTGCGGATGGAATCCCAGAGTGAGACCATCCAAATGAAACCTCTTTGGTAGTTCTAGCATTACTTTGCATGGTTCATCGAAGATGAAATTTAAAATTTTTGTTAAATTTTGGGAAAGAAATGGTCAACCCTTTAGGTTTCAAGAGTGATCAACATCAAATTTCGTCTGACGATATCAATACGATATCATCAACAGAAAAGGTTATGAAAAATTAGAGGTAAATTTTTGTATCTTTATCAAATTCTCCCAACAAAGTCTAAGAAAATGTATGAAGATCAGTTTGGAGAATTCTTATGTTGATATTGGGGCTTAAAGGATTAAACTCAGAATTTAAGTGAGTTAGATACCTGTGGGTACTGGTTCATGCGAGTGGTGAGATTCTCAAAAGCCCACTTCATGTTGGAATGAGTGGAGAGCTGGCGTGTGAACGAAGGAGAGTGCTCACAGCACAACCGCAGTAGACCATAATACGCAGGTAGAACATTCCTGTTAAACGTCAGTACTTCCGGTTCGTCACTAGAGCTGAAAAAATAAAACATAGTTAACAAAATAGTTACAATGTAATGACTGCGTTTAGATGAATGCAGATTTAATTAAAGGGCTGCATGAGCGAAAACAAGGGTCAAATTAATGAAAAACATATAACAACACAAATGCAATTAAAATAAAAGTCCACAAATCGACGAGTTCATAAAACTTTACTAGTGGAAAAACGCATACCAATTGATTCCAAACAAGAATTTTCCGTCTACAAAGTAGGAGAGCACTATTTCGGTTGGACCAAACTGGTCCAGTCGCATATCTAAATTCAATTAATTTTTCCACGTTTCAAATGACCAGGGTAAAAAGTCGGTAACAACTTAAAGAAAGCAAAGTCCATCTACATTATAAAAAATCGTTGATCCACAAAGCAAGGGAAAAAAATCGAGATGAATAAAGTTTTGGGCTGAAAGTTGTTTTAGACCTCTCCACGCCATCATTATGTGCCGGCAGGTTTTGCTAGACAAACTATCACGAGGGATGTTGAAGGACCCATCACGAGTTACATAAACAAAGCACTTGAACAATGGATACACAGAATTAATTAAGAGGGCAACTCACAGAATGTAGTTGAGCGGAATGTTGGTGGCAACGTGGTTATTTTCCGTAATAAAGTCGATATTTTCCTCACAGCCAATGCAAGAGTGAAACCAAAAGATCAACAGGGCCTAAAGAAAAGAAAAAAAATAATGCCTTACAATTTAACCTACAACTTTAAACGGCTATTCATGGGCATTTAGCAGAGGTGATCTCTTTGGGAAAAAAATTAGCCACACCAGTAAGCAGTAACAGTAGGTTTACTGAGATATCGTCGCGTGTTTAGCAAGTAACATTCAACTTGTACAACTTAGTTTTCTACTCCTTTTTGTTTAAAATGACAGACAGCCTGACAAGAAATATCTTTCATATAGTAATTTTGTATCGTGATTGCTAAACTGAATAATAAGAGATTTTACTTAAAACAAATAATAAAGAGAAGATTAACTGCAGGGTTGTCATTAAGAGCCGGGGGCCGGGGATTTTCCCCGGCTACTAAGAGAGTGGCCCCCGGCTACTTTTATTGGAAAATAGAAGAAAAATAGAACCAAAAGAAATTCCTAGCCGTTTGATTCCCCGCCTACTTGTTGCATTTACCCGGCAACTTGAAATCTTAGTGACAACCCTGTAATTAAGGGACCGTTACGGTTTTGTTAATACCGCAATTTAATAGAACAGAGAGAAAACAATTCAGCATTCTCAAATGTACATGGAGAATGGGAACAAGCTTTTGATACAACAGCTTCTGAGATCCTTTGGTAGACTTTCTAAAAGTCCTTTTATTTTTTTTTCGCTGGTTGGCTAGGAAATCTTAAAGGACTTTCCTACCTGTTTGCCGCGAAATTTACCGGTCCAAAATTCTACCGGTGACGTCATGACAGTTGACTAATAAGATGGTGTGGGATATTTCACGCCGCTCCCGAAACAGCATATGCCAATAATTTTTTTAACTTATAATATGATTCAGATTCATTCAGGCGAAACAAGTCGACCTCAAGACTTCGTCGCTCGCTCGGTCGCAAGCGACCTCTTGCATTGAAGCTCGCTTCTCTCGCTTTTAAGAACCTATGAGAGGTCGACTTGTAGCAAGTCTATTCTCTAGGGTGCGCAAGCGTCATTTGTGATTGGCTGATAGATGGGTAAGCCAACCAGTAGCATATCAGTACTTCCACTCTTTTCCCAAATGAACCCAGAAAGTGCCGAAGCCTCAATAGCCCCTCTAAATCAGCACCCTGGAGAGGTTTGCTATCATGAGCCTGTGGCTCGGGGGATTGGGAGACCACCCCTTGTGTATCTGACATTAAATAAATTATCTAAATAAATTATCTATCTAAACTGTGTCACAGCAGCTTAATAGTAATTAACTTGAGTATAAATGGAATTACATACCTGTTTGTTTGGATGTACAGCAATGTTTGGCTCTGACATGAGCGGGTGAAACAAACGCCATAACTCCGCACAGTAAGGCGTGAACTAAAGACAACAGTAACAAGGAATCAAGTTCAAACTCAAAGGAACGTTCATCCAATGTAATTACTTTATTTTATTAGTATAGGTAATAGCATGATTTGTAGTGATATTTGGCATAAATACCACGAGTGATATTTCAAAATTGTTATACGTAATTTCACGAGCCGTTAGGCGAGTGAAATTTGAGACAATTTTGAAATATCACGAGTGGTATTTATGCCAAATATCACGTACAAATCCTGCTATTATTTGTTTATACTACTACCCGCAAAAGGTTTGTAATTTTCACATGTAGGTATTTCAAATTAAGCTGAAATACCACTGCTCTAAGCCAATCAAATTGCAGAAATTTCTCCTGTAGTAGTATAAATACATGAATTACACGTTTCTATTGCTCATAGCTGACTCATGAAAACGTCGCCAAGGTCAACCTTCGCCCTTTCCTCTCTCTCTCCCTATCTTTCTCTTGCCATTGTGCCAAAATTCGTAGTACTGATGTTGGCAGTTCGCTCGCGCTTCCCGCGCGAAACGTTTTGCTAACCACGTGCCCTTATTAGATCTTACTAGAAACCTGTAGTAAAGATTCTGTTATGTGACTTGCATGGCACTTCGCAGCCTCAATCGCGTGTTTGCAGTGATATTCTCATTTGTAAAGTTTTCCTGTCTGTGATAACCACACCGTCTTTGTTAGGGATACTTAGAAACTACAACGGCGACGGCGACAGCGACGGCAACAGGAACGTTAAAAAGGCAATAGGTTCAACAAGCAAACGAACAACTCTGCACGTGAATCAGGCTTTTTGGTAAATTTCAAATGACGTAATGATGGCAGAACTGTCTAAGGTTCCCTTTATAAAATCAATGAATGTACCTAAAATTGTAACCCACGATTTAATGGTGTTTATGCAAAGGGACATATAAAAATATTATTTTTGAAATGAGGGCAAAAGTGCCTAAAATAAATAGCAAAAGTCAGCATACCATTTCTTTTTCAGTGCGCGAAAGCAGGCAGTAGTTCAACACAGCAAAATAGCTGACAAGCTTTGTTGTACCATGAATATTACGATCTACAACAGAGAGAGTGAGAGAAAAAAATGAATCAGTCTAACATTCTGACAAACTGCCCACCTGCCTCTCATCTAATCTAACATAAACACCAGCTTCTCCCTTAGGACAAAACATTGGGTTAGGGGAGGGGTAGGTAGGTAGGTAGGTAGGTAGGTAACAGATTGATAAGGTATAAGGTTCTGGCAAACTCCCCCCTACCCCTCCCCTAATCCAAGAGTAACTCTCACTTTGCGCAAAATGTGGGGTTGGCGGAGGGGTAGGTTGGTAGAAAATAACAAAATGAATCAGTATATAACTCTGGCAAACTGCCAACCACCCCTCCCCTAATCCAACATTCACTATTTTCATATAACCCATAATGCACCCCCAAAATTTTGCAAAACCACTGTTTCCAATTTCTCCTGGGTATTACAGTCGTCCCAAGAAAAATCGAAGATAGTGGTATGTATGTATGGTTTATGTGAAAAAGGTGAATTAACACCAGCTTCTCTTTTTGGTAAAATCTGGGTGGTTTCCCAGAATCTCATAGTCATTTTCTTAACTGCGGTCGCACACACGACAAAGAAACAAAGCTAACTGCCAAAATAAAATCATTAATTTACATGAATAAAGGAGCTCTTAGTCTTAAGTAATCTCCCATGGCTGAAAGATTTTGTGTTTGTTTTTTTCGACTTCCATCCAACAAAAGGCAGTACGCTCAAATTCCTTTCTATCTAAAACTCGAAGAGTGGTATGACTGTTTAACGTGTCATAATCAACTCCCTACAAACACTAATCTATAGACACTGATCGAATTTAACACATTAGGGATACGTAAAAGACAAGCAATTCCCACAATTTTATTGTTGTTGTAAAAATAGTAGTCGACGGGTGATCTAAATGATTTTCAGTTGTTTAAGCTAACATTTTCAGACCTAGACGATAGTGGGTCAGAAACTCAAAGCAATTTAAATTCCGTCCGTATTTCACATACCGCAGTATTTTCTTGCCCTTCCAAGCAACGTTAGCAGCGTTTTGAAAATCTGTTAAACAATACAAAACAACAAACAATAAACTGATAATTAACCGACGAAAGTGTAACAGAGCAAGAACGAAAACACATTCTACCAGAAACGTTTTGCACCGTACCTCGTGAAGTATAGAAAGAGCATCCTTGCTTAGCTGAAATACAAAAGATAAGACTCTCACTGAAAGACTCTTTAATGTTTCAATGTATAGACGGCATAGACATTGCTTCCACGATTTTCGCGCTCGATGGCTTTACCATCGTGATTACACCAATGACAGATGCCAAGTGGTACTAATGACAGATGCCAAGTGGTACTAACTGTGGCGCGGAGGAATTAACTTTCTGATGGTTTTAATACTACGCTGTACCCCGGATGTCAGGAGAGCACCAGAATGTAAATCTCGAGCTGAGCAGAGACAACCCCTCCCACCCCACCCCCGAAATTCAAATTCCCTTTTCCTCAAGTCCGAAGAAATCAAATGGCACTATGAAAAAGTTCTGCAAAAGAGGTTTCAGTTCAAAAGTACTACCATAGGCTTTCGTTCACAGATGTTAAAGTTGGAGTGACAGGTAATCTCACCATAAGATAGGAATGAAAGGGTTTATTTATTATAGGTGCTCTCAAAAGTGTCAAGTTGATGTTACACGAGACGATTTGCAACGACGATTTTTAGGGCAACAATGCCGAAACAATGTTGTTACAGTTCGAAACAATATTGCAACAGCGTTGCAACGTTGTGTTGTGCGGACAAAGTCGTTGCAAATCCTTCGGTGCAACATCGCCTTGAGGGTTAAATGAAAAGAGCTGCACTAGTTACCATCAGTTCTTTGTGAGGCGCAGAAAAGTTTCTTGACCTGAGGGGGGGAAAAAAAGTACAACCAGCGGTTACATTCGCTACTTTAGAAACGAGAAGGGGAAAGGGGTCGAAATGTGTCCCGCAAATGTTTCTGGGACGGTAACTAGGGAAGCGCCGACCAGCTGTTGGTCATACTTTTTTTCTGTCCCTAGCAACAGTCCCAGAAGTCTTTGCGAAGGTTAAACTCGACCCAGTTTTCTTTCTCGTATCTAAAGAAACGAATTGTAGTTAAAAGCGAACTTAAGCAAAGACATTTTTGAGACAAACACATGTCAACCGGAAGTGTTGATTTTTTCCCCTTTAATATGCCTTGACGCTATACAATTTGTATTGCTTGGTTTCTTTACACTTGTAGAGACGATTTAACTGAAAATTTCGGCAAAACCACTGCACAGGAATGTAAAAAGGCCACTTCCGGTTGTCGTGCGTTGCTCAAAAACGCCTTTGCTTGAATTCCCTAAAATGACACCAGAAATCTGTGATTGTACTTACAGGAAGAAAGCTCGGCTTTAATGGCCGATATAGGAAAAGTGTATTTAGAATTTATTACGAGTAAACGACAATTTAACTCGGATACTACTGACCAACAAAATCAGAAACCTGGATAAAACTGACACTGATACATATTAAAGTAGGGCGCCTAAGCAACCCCCACAGCAACGGCAACGAGAACGTCAAAATAATAATAACAACAACAAACTATAGGTTTGATACACAAAACAACAACTTTGCACGTGCATCCCACTTTTAGTACATTTCACTATCGTCACTGCACGACTACGAAGTGAAATTTCCTAATTTCACGTTTTATGGAGGAAGTAAACAGCAGCCCAACAAAATGCATTTGAATGTACATCAAAGGAAGGAATCTGACACAGGCACTCACCTGAACCCCTGTCTGAAGTGATTGTTGGGAACAAGACTCACAAGCAAATACGCTGAGGCTGAAGGAATACAAAAACAAAATCCACAAGCAATGGTCAGGTCTTCAGGTACTGATTTTTTCTACTGGAAATTTTTGGGAAAGGGTTGTGCACGCAAATACCTCCCACATTTGAGCATTTACTGCATTGTGGGACTGTTTTGAACAAATTTGTGGCGATGTTGAAAATGCGCCCCCAAAACTGTCAATACACTCCCAATGAACAAAGATATCGGAACACGGTTACCTCTTTGCATAGTTGTATCTACAAGATATCCAAGACTAAGATGACCTACCATTCCTGATTCTAATGCTGTTGTCCGCTATTAAGTACTTCTCAACCCATTTATCCATGTTGTCCAGAACCCACTGATGAGCCTACATAGCGAGGAATGTAAATATCAATCAATTAATTATTATTAGTTACTTGACACTTCTAAGAGGCCTTAAAGTGTTAGACGAGTTTTCATGTGATAAGTAATCATATTAGGCATTCACATGATACTAATCAAAATTCTAGCAAATGAATGTGAACGCTGCCAAACGCATGACCAACGAGCACAATTGATTTAAGATTAGCGGGTATTAAATTCTTTGATAAAAAAAAGGGGAGGGGTACGGCGAGACAAAACCAGTGAAAGGGTTTCTAATTTTTTCCTTAACCCCCTCCCCACTCCTGTTTGCCACCGATGTCATGTAGTAAAGGAAATCCACTACCCACCCTTTAAATTCACACTTATTTTATCACACCCTACGGGGTTTCCAAAAAAGTTAATAGCCCCCTCTACCAATCAGGGCTTCCCAAGTTAACCTAACCCCACAATTGTATTGACCCGCCCCCAAGGACATTTTGAATAAAAGCCCCCTCAGTTGAACAACTAGCACAAGAGTTTTCAACTAATGAAAAAAGAAGTAATGCAAAACCAAAACTACGCCGAGGGATGTTGTCTTAGATGCTCCATTTAAAACAGCGTCAAAATGAGGATAAAAACCTACCATTCTGTTTTTAGGCGCCATGCAAGTCAACCAGTCAATACACAGAGCAGCATTGTACTCAGCAGCCTGCGACAGAGAAAACAGGCACGAACATTATACTGATGACAAAACTGCGGAAACAGAGCAAAAAGTTTGAAGTTGAAATATTTCGACTTTGCGCTCTCTCTCCGTATTATTAGTATAGGTAATAGCATGATTTGTAGTGATATTTGGCATAAACACCGCAAGTGATATTAAGTTCTAAGTAATTTCACGAGCCGTCAAACGAGTGAAATTTGAGACAATTTTGAAATATCACGAGTGGTATTTATGCCAAACATCACGTACAAATCATGCTATTATTTGTTTATACTACTACCAGCAAAAGATTTGTAATTTTCACACGTAGGTATTTCAAATTAAGCTGAAATACCACTGCTCTAAGCCAATCAAATTGTAGAAATTTCTCATGTAGTAGTATAAGGGAGCTTATGCAGCAACGAAGACGATGACTACGAAAACGACACTTAAAAAGTTACGTCGCGCTCCTCAAAATTTATCGTGACTACCTCATCTCCTTCAATTCGTCAAATGTTGGCAATTTTTTTTTTTCTGGAGTTGAATTGTAAAAGGTTGTATCTAAGTTCAGGAAAAGAAAAAGAAAGTCGTCGTCTTGTGTTCACGTCCTCCATAAAACGTGGAATTTTACGTCGTAGTCGTGCAGTGACGGCAAAAAAAATGTACAAAAAAGAGTGATGCAGGTGCAGAGTTGTTTGTTTGTTTTTGGCCAATCTAAACCTGTTGCTTTTTTGAAGTTCTCGTTGACGTCGCCGCCGTCGTTGCTTAAGGTCCCTATCTACTCTTACCGTGTTTCCAACGCATGAAAATAATCGTTTCAGTATATTAAGCATCTACGGGTTCAGCAATTGATTTTGGGACTAGCAAGAGATGGGCAATCATATGATAGCCATCACCTTTCATTCATCTGTGTTATTGTGATCGTTCAAATGAAAACTACGTAGTAAAACACTCCTATGGTGCTGTTGGTGATACTGTGAGTATCATATCGGTGAAGCTGCTAAGGCCTATTTCCTTTGGAGACCTACAATACTTAACAGAGCTGACACTATCGGCAGGGGACCGGGGATTTTCCCTGGCTACTTTACTAGAAAAGGATAGGAAAAGAAAACCAGAAGAACAACCTAACGTTTGAATTCCCCATCTACTAATTGCATAAAATCGGGACTTGAAATCTAAGTGACATTCCTGACCAACTTGCAACCTTATCCCGTCTGCAATACTGATTTACACTGTAATACCTATTTACAAACATATAGATACTCGACACTGGGGAAGAAGAAAGAGACAGTAGGTAGGGAAAACAAGTGAAATAATCCTTTGCTTTTGTATAGTGCTAATAAATGTACAGGTGTTATGTTAAAACAGAAACAACTGAGCGAGATTTTTTAAAAGAAATGGTAAGTAATTGTAACAACTCTTACCTCCCAAATGCGAGCAAGTGTCAGGTTAGTAAACGATGGCATTCCAGGTGGACCCCCCTGCATCTCTGTCAACATTGACAACAGCTTGAAGAACGAATGCGACTGCTGCAGGGGGCAATAAATAAGTGTAAGCAAACACGTGATTGTTACGTTGACACCAAAGTAATGTAATCATCATCATCATCATCATCACCATCATCATTACAAGACAGCCGCATAAACAAAACCTTCCTTAATTTACTAGACACGTTTCGACGGTACATCCGACATCTTCAGAGTTACATATTGTGAATTCACCGTTGAATTTAAATCGCGAGCGATGTTACAAAGTTCGTTATATTGCGTTTACAATATTGTGTACTTAGAAGTTTAAATTAGCGACGTTAAGGAACTTACAAGAAGAAAGTCAGGTTTACGTGTTTCACCTGCTGGTTGAGGTCGGGTTTCTACCATTTTATGAACATGCATTCCTTAAGCTTAACTTGAGACACAATCAACGTATTAAATGATAGGCAGTCTCTTATTTCTCCTAAAAGAAGTCTGCCTTGTGAACGATGTAGCGAACTACTGCGCACACGCCTTCATGCCAAACCACTGACCACTGGCAGTGATGGCGCTCTTTGCTGTTTACTCCTTCAAATTGCATTAAAATGCATTAAAAAGGCTAGAAGCAACATCTTCCTTACCTCTGGTGGCAATTTCTGAACAGAAGACATCAACAGGGAAATAATCTGAAACAAACACTCACGTTAAGCTAAAGCTCTCTTAAGAAGAGGTTTAAGATTTCCAAGAGAAGATTCTAGTGACAAAATTTCTGAACAAAGATTACAAGTATAGGTGGATTTATTTTTTTTTTCACTTTCTACGAAAGACATTCGTTGAAAGAAATATGTCATACCAAAAGAATTATGTTATAAAGCACCTGCAATTTAAGCAACTGCAAAGCAGATTTCTGCAATATTGCCTTTTTTACCTAAAAGTTTTCACAATAAATTTTCTGTCCTTTCTGCATCTGTGCTCACATTCTAGGAGGCTCTTCAGCAAATGTTCTGCAATCGGTACAGTATTTCATGGAGCCGAAACCAATCGCGAAATAGGTTATTACCGAGTTCCAAAAACTCTCATTTTCAAAAAGATGCAGAGAGCAAAAGCTTTCTTGTGAAAATGAGTGATATTTGCATGAGAATAAAAAGAAAAATCATTTTCACATTACTGCATTCGCACTTAGCCTAATCTTGAAACAGAGGCTCGGGGCTACTCGGAGAGGACCTCCTGTACGTATTTTAGGCCACCTTCTAATAAACAGTTACGACCGTGGTAGCACATTCGTTTTAAGTCTGTCCCTTTTTATCTGTTTGTGGGAAGAGTACCGAAACATTAGTAATTTTGACTCACATTTTCCGCGAGCTTGACATTGTATCGACACAGGCTGAAGATCAAGTTCGTTGTGTGGCGCAGGTTGATGCTGTCTTTTATGGCTTGGAAAAGGAATGGAAATCCCTGCAAGTAAAAATTAATTCATCAAGTGCACTAATAGTGGAGCTCTCTCGCGCGCGCAGCGGAGCACCACTGATAAAAAAAATTTGGTTCCCTATGCATCCAAGAATTTTGGTTCTTACAAAATCGTCCGTACGTACGTCCACACATTCATATTAGCGGATGTGAAATGGCACACTTGCTAGCTGGAAGTCCAAGACATACTGCATACTTTTCATGTTTAACTTGTTATTGGACATCAATGTTATGGTCAATTGAGAACTGCAAAAAAGGTATCCCGCTAACCAGTGTCACATGAATGTATCGGCAGCTCAGGTATACAACTCATTGAGGTGACGCATTTTTAAAGTTATCAGCTGACCAGCTTTTAGTTTTCAATTGATCGCGGGTTCAGGTCCATGTTTTAAAGGTGGAATTCGGTTCGCTTTTTACTTAAGGCAAAAGTTGAATTACTCGAGCAAGGCATTTCTTTTAAGATCACTGGAGAGCTTCGCTTTTTAGGCCTTGGCTAGACCTATAAATTAAAGAGTGAAAAACAAAACCGAAAGAGGTTCGACAAAACACACGACGCTCAACAATTACCTTTCCACCAGTAAGTGCAGCTAAATCATTTTCTGACAGGTGAAGTTGTCTGGCAAACCAAAGAAAATTAATCAGTTACATTAGTCAGCACTAAGCTAAAATCGGTTTCTAAAAAGTCAAACAGTCATGAACTGGTTTTAGCATTCATTCTCTCCCATTTTGGGGGGCGTCGGGGCAACAGACCTATTTCAAATAACCTGATTTCAAAGTTACAGATCTTTCCAATGGTGCAAAAAGAGATATAGTGTAAGTGGTGTTCTGTGAATTTAATATATACGGTATGTTCTATAAATGGTGATGTAAGTTTTGTTAGAGGCGAATCTTTGTTTACATTTTTGGCCTCGTTAACATATGCTCATCATTATCCGATAAGGCTAACAAAATAAAACCTCTGAATAGTTTTCTCTAAAAATTTGAGCCCGATGTACCGAATGGTTTCGAAGAAATTCTCTTTCAAAAACTCGAAATTTTACAAAGAACGTAAGGCTCATTAACTTTTTGGCCACCCAGCCATTTCGAAATTTTCGGAGGCTGATATTTCCTTCAATATCGCTTGCAAAGAGCTGAAAATTGCATAAACAGCTCAAGTTAATCTGCTCTTTCAACTTTTGATTTAGTTTGTATATACGGCCAAGACTTTTATGAGTTAAGTCGTATGCTAATGAGGAATAATGTAAACAATGACGTCAGCAAAGATTCGCCTACATGACAGAAGAATAATGAAAATGAAAAGTAATACGTCACTAAAATCTGCGGTTAAAATCATAAACCACTTGCGCCCCTTGTTCCTAACACAAAATGTGTTGTTATCGTTTTGAATATCCTTGTTCCAGAATCATGGCATATATCCCTACACAAGGAGAAAGATTCCTGAAGGAAAATGTTCATACTCGAGGCAATTTTTTTTTTTTTTTTGGGGGGCGTCCCTCGACCACAAGCAGCAAGAAGCTGCAAAAAGGTTGCCATACTTGTTGAAAAAAGCAAACAAACAATAAAAGCAGCCACAGCACTTTAATTACTTCACTACACCTCGGAGGAAGAAATCGAAAACAAGGGAATTACCCCCCCTTCCACCGTTAGAAACTGTCGCTCTAAGTGCTGAATACGATATGGGAATCAATAGAGCTCACAACAAGGCTAAGGAATATAAATCATACGATGCATGACACACCGCATCTATGATCCTAAGTGTCTAATCTAAGTGTCTTGAGCTTTTTTGCAACTGGCGAAGTTTCACTACCCTACCGAAACGACAGAATAGTCAGCTAAGGTAGCTGTACACACCTTTCACATCGCGATTCCTCAACCAACACCGCCATGACCGAGATCATCTTCTCCAAGGAACCCACGCGGTATTTATCCTCCGGCAGAATAGTGACCACTTCTTCGTCATCATCGTCATCACCTTCGTCATCATCTTCTGTTGCAGAGTCATTCTGTACCAGTACAGGTTATAACAAATGTGAATAACAATACACAGCCCAAGGGACAACCATAGGAAAAAGGGGAAAGTCTAAGAAACTGTCCCAGTAAGAGAATCATACGACAATGTAATTATTCTTTTTTACAACAACAAAGGGCATCGTAACACGAAGATTTTCTTTCTTGTAATTTAATGATTTTTACTGCTCTTTTCACAAAAATGATGAAATTACGCGATTCTAAACGCTACATAATGGCATCAAATTACAGTACTGACTATAATACAAAGATGTTAACGCAAATTGTGAACAATTCCTCAGCAATCTATAGAATAGTCTAATAAATGAAAAGAAGAGGTTCGTAACCCATTGAACAGCATCCAGAAAGTACTTTAAAATACCGTATAACCCGGTTGTTTGAAGATATGAAGGTCTTCTTTCCTGTTTAAATTAAATGTTTACGCCATTCACTGCGGCCAGTTGTACACAAAAAAGTTTAACACTAGAAGGAAAAATTTGCATTACATGCATACATGTATGTACTTACAAGTTCAGATGCTTTTGTTCCCAGATAGAATCCGACCATCACTGATATTGCATCCATTTTTAACAGAAATTCACGCTAAGAGGCAATGACATAGTAATCTGATAATTAGCCAACAGTAATTAAAAACAGATGGCGAAAACGATACTTATACTAAAAGATACTTATTTTGATTAGTGTGATGATGATGATTATAAATGGTGAAGATGATCAATGATAATAATGAAGATGACTCATTGAGGATATAGTTGACTATAACGACGATGTTGATTATGATGATGACGACACATGCAAAGACGATAAAGACGAACATGATTATGATCACCGCGAACCGCGAACGTCAAGAAGTCACGTGACCACTTGTCGTCAGGTTTGAGGTTCACGTTTGTATGGCTAGACCATGCTCTACAGGTAAACTTTCCACAAGGTTTTGGGCACCCTAAAACATCACAATCCCACAATTGAATTTTTCCTCCTAATTAATTATTGAGCTATTTCTGATAGAAATGTAATTTTGAAGACATCTTCTCAGCTAAAATAGAAGTGAACGAATGAATGAAAATATGGTAGCCGCGAGCTACCATCCCCAAAATCCTAAGTACCCAAAATATGGGCAGACGGTTAACGTGAGACCGCTAACCGCAAACCGCGGTTTTCAGTTTACGGGAAGATGGCTAAACCTCGATCTTAAAGTCTATTATAATAATGATGACGGCGGTAACAATGACAGTCAGATATACCCTTATTAAAATCCGGCAACATACAAATCAACTATTTCTTTACAATTTATACATGAAATTGTCCACAAAATATAACCTTAGCAAAGATGTAATAGGAAATACAACACATTGGCACATAAGTGCCTTATTCTATTTTTAGTGCCCTCATCTTGTTTTTATTTACCTCCTCTTTGCCCAAAGCAGCAAACTGATTGATGAACCAGAACACCTCGGACAGATTTTTTACATAACCCTTGATGTTTTGCTCAAGCTGCAAACAGATAAACACAAACCATATCGCTACGTGCAAGTAAATTGATTCATTATTAATATATCGCAACTTCTCACATTTTATCACAATCTTTCAACAGCGGTCTAGCCGTGTGCGTATTTTTGCTTAAGGAGCATGAAAAGTACTTCTACGCGGAGAGGCAAAACAAATTTTACTAAATTGGTCGAATTTAAATGAATGCTACAACCAGTTGCAAAAGTACTTGAGACACTGTACCGTATTTTGGCATAAATGGCCTGTCCATGATCTTGTGCTTGTGATCCCCCCTCCACCCCTTATCAAAGTTGCTAGCAATACAAGACCATACTCAAAACTTGGAGGAACAACTTTGAATGGGAGGGAGGAGGGAGGTCCGTATTATATCTTACAGACCTGTGACCAGGAGCGACTTGAAGCAAGAAAGGTCGTTTTTCCGTGGGAGTGTCTCAACATTTTTGCAAGTGGTTGTAGCGACACAAAGCATTTCGAAGATATTTGCATTACGGCAAACGGTTACGTTTCGATTCCATACTACAGGATCAAGTGCCAACTTACCAGTCTAAAAACAGCTTTGACAAAACCACACACATTAGCAAAGTATGCTGTCTCTGCGTCTTCGCCACCGTCATCCCTGATAAAAAAAATAATAAGAATTGGCTGTCTACCTGCCAACGGAGCCATAGCTGCCAGCTAACAGACATTTGATTACTTACTACCAGAACAATTTAGAGTGTCTTAAGGTATTCCCCCCCCCCCCCCCTAAAAAAAAAAAAAAAAAAGAAGAAGAAGAGAAACAAAACAAAACAAAACAAAACAAGACAAAGAAATAAACCTTACAACCCAACCATTTTATTTCATTTTACGACTTCACCACCTTTTCCCCACAAAACGACATCTGAAGAACGACTACAGAAATTCATACTAATGACATGTCACTACCTAGATCCCGCTAGAGGTCATGACTGGTTGAAGCAAATTTTTATCGCTGCACGACCAATCAGAAGCACTACCCAGATCACGGTAGTGAAACGTTATCAGTATAGAATTTCTGCGCTCGTTCTTCAGACGTCATTTCCTAGGGAATTCAGTGGTCGCGTCGCGAAACGTCGGCCCTTTTCTCAGGCTAACACATTTTCTGAAAGATTGGGGGCTCAACCCGGTACCGTCCCTCCTTGAACACTAAACACAAAGAAAAATCTGACAAACAAATTCTTCCATATCGTCAATATTTAAGGAATCTAGACTTTTATTCGCCAAGCGGTTAATGCTACTTGTACCTCATATTATTGTTTTGAGTCGTTCTGATTTTAGCAATTTCTACCTTAAGGGTAATTTCTTACCATAAGGGTAGAATTCCATTTTCCATGACTATAGATACACTGAGGAGAATGGGTAAATGCGGTGCGGTGATTTCTGGGATCGCTTGGGTGGACAAGCGTCAGTTATGATTGGTCGCTAGTATTCAAGGCAACCATTAACCAATTATAAGTAACGCTTGTCCACCCAAACGATCCCGCAAATCGATGGCGGTTGCTCTGAAAGCTTGTACCCATTACACTATCATGGAGAATTTCAAGTTCGCACAAACTGAAATGAAGTCAGGGTATTTTGCTTTCTTACTGCAAGGCACGTAACACGATTACTTCATGATTATTAGCTATAACCTTAGTAACATTTTTGTTTTCTTGACTTACCCACTCTTTTTGGTCGCATACAAAGGCCTGAGAATCTGAATAACATCAAGACAAAGTCGACCAAGCATCTACAAATAAAAGAATTTACGTTAAAAAACTTTCAAAAATCAGTACCATTCAGTTTTTTCCCCTCCAGCTAAGTCTCCAAAAAGACACTTTAGAGGTCACAAACAAAGAAATTGAATAGACATGGTTAATTCATTTTCTATCAGACTGTCCTCTAAGAGCCGCTATCGCGCTGAATTTTAATATACCAATTTTGGCCTATTTGGTGGGTCAAAACAAAATTGATAGAACTCAGACAAAGACGCATTATGTACCTTTAACGAAAATTGTGCATAGTAACCACGGCATCCACATGTAGACTGACCACCGCCATGTATTCGCTGTTACAATTTTATTTTGTTGCTACGACAATCAACAGGCACTCAAGGTAAATTTAAATCATCTGAACCACAGTCTCTGGGATAAACTTTGCCCGCGAAAACAGCGGGCATTTGGCGCGCTACCACTGGTTCCCCCGCGAAATGACGTCTGAGAAACGAGCGCTGAAATTCCTTACTGATGATGCGTCACTATCAAGATCTGGGTAGCGCTACTGATTGGCTAAAGGAAGCAACAACCAATCAGAAGCAAGGCCAAGATTTGGGTAGTGACACATCATCAGAATGAAATTTCTTCGCAAGTTCCTTGTACTTCATTTCCCGAGGAAACCAGTGGTAGCGTACAAAGTGTTGGCTGTTTTCTCAGACAAGGATTAACTTTGTCCGGGCATCATATGTGACCACAGTTAAGACTTCGTCGCACATTTTCCGATGACGGAATGTTAATTGTAGCTCTGATCTCAGAGCCTCGTCGCAGGCGTAATCTATTCCAGGTAAGTAACGGACACAACGAATTACCGGGAAATGCGTTTTGAATTTCCCTTCAAGCTGATTGGCTTTTTTAACAGACCAATCATGGCGCGTACTCAAATCCTGGTACATGATGTGGGGGCCAAGAACAAGGATTTCGGCGCTGTTTTGCAGACAGACTTAACCAGAACTTAATTTCCGTCTGTGGCGCAAGCCATGACTTCACGACAATCAATTTTAGGCTTAGGCAATAATCTCTACCTTAGAACCATCTGGAAGAAAATTTACCTCCTAAACAGACAAGGACTTTTTTCAACTTACATGCCGTATACTCTGTATCGGACACTTGACCAGAAGCTGAAGTAGCCATTCTTCAGATGTCAGTGTTTCTAGGAGCCACTGACAAACCAGCGAAGACTGCTCATACTGCGACAGCAAAAGGTCAGCCCAATTCTTTATCAGAAGCTTCTCTTTGGCGTGGACTAAAGTTTCCAGCAAGAATGACGTCCCTGCAACAAGAAATGCATTTAACGTGGCTAAATTGTAATTTAGGGAAGGTAAAGGTTAACCTAGAGACAACACTAGAGGGTCAGCGATTGAACCCCATGCAGGCAGGCTTGTGCCGGGTAGACGCTGGGTTTACATGTGATTTCATCACTAAGCCTTGCCCGTTTTGCTTTGCTGATCTCTGCCGGTCATTGCGAATTCACGACTTAAGATATCTGCCGGTTTCTGCTCCCACTCCCCATACCTACCTAATTTGACATTTGACAACATAACGTCCTTGCACTCTGGCAACGAGGGCGGAATATTACTGCATATAAGCCACATGAAATTGAAGTACGTTGTATCAAAGACGTGCTTGTCGTGCAAGAACTGAATGTTATCATGCCAAATCCAGTCTGCCAGCTCTTGATTTAACTCAATGTTGGGTGTTTCAGACAGAAGATCTTTCTTGCTCGGATCACAGCGTTCGTAGAACAGCATGTAAGCACTGTGTGTCTTCTCAAAGGAAAAGTCCATGAACTTCTCTGTCACGGCGTCGTAGGTCTTGGTCTGATGCGAGAAGCAAAAATACACATAATTATTGCTGGTTTGCACGTGAAATCATGGCAGCCACGTTGGTGGTCAAGAACAGAAACATTTATATCCTCTGAGAACTAAACTCCATTTTCAAGTAAATTCTTTGAAATAATTTTTATTGTATTGATCACCAACATGGCCGCCACCGCCACGTCACGTGGTTGCAAAACAAAAATAACTAATGCCCCATTCACACCGACTTAAAATGTTTAACTAAACCAGATTTTTAAAAAAATATAAAAAACAGACAGAGAAAACTGAAATACAGGCTTTTACACAGGATTCAAATGAAACAGGCCACTTCCGAGTTCCAAAAACCCTTACTTTCAAAATGAGGCCAAGTGCACAGCCTTTCTTGTGAAAATATGTTTTACTTGCATGTGAGAATGAAAAATCATTTCCATATCAAAGGCCGAGCACTTAACCTCGTTTTGATACAGAGGCCCGGGGAAACTTGGAAATGTCCTCTCAACATGTTTTGTAATTTGCACTAAATTTACAATTAACTAAAAACAGTAAGCAGCTTTTATGAACGAAACAATTTCATGCCATGTTTAACTAAACAGTTCTTAAATACGGAACGGAAAGATTGTTGAGCTTACACACTCACGACAGGTAACCTGAGAATGCAGCCGTCATTCCGCGACCCCACCACTGGTTTCCCCGCGAAATTAAGTCTGAAGAACGACTGCAGAGATTCCATACTGATGACGTATCACTATCCAGATCTAGGTAGTGCTTCTGATTGGTCGTGCCGCAAGGAAAATTTGTTTCAACCAATCAGAAGCTCTACCCAGATCTAGGTAGTGACACGTCATCAGCATGGAACTTCTATGCTCGTTCCTCAGACGTCGTTTTTCTTGGAAACAAGTGGTGGCGTGCCAAAATGTCGGGTGTTTTCTCAGGCTTCTTGACAGGCGGTTGTTGAACTGACCGTCATTTCGCCCCCAAAACACTCCGAACCTATCTGAGCAGGATCAAAAGGCTTCACTTCAGCGTCATTGAACAGGAACCACTGATCACGCCCCTGTGGGGAGGAGCGGTCACGGATGAAGCTGTAGTAATGTCCCCCCTCTGCTGTACCCGTGTGAACGACGACTCCAATCAACTGGTACCAGTAACTGAGATCCTGCTGAGGATCTAACGAAAGAGAACACAATCAAGAAAACAAATAGGCGTCACACCGATCCTCGCCCAGCTAAAGGGAAAGGAAAATGGAAAAAAATTGGAAAAGGAAATAAATGGGAAAAAAAGGGAAAAAATAACAACTAAAGGGGAAATCAACATCCCGTAGCTGGGACTCGATCCCGGGATCGATTACACGACAGAGGGACGGTTACACCACTGTGCCACAAAATCGCACACTACCCTTTCCCTTCCCCCCACCCCTCCGAAAAAAACAAAACACACAGCTCCTTAGTTGGAAGGTAATCTATTTAAGGCCCTGGAAATTTTGCCGAAAGACGCAATTAGAAATCTACTTAAGACTGGTTCGACAACTACAAGAACAATGCCGTCACCAGCATCGACGTTTGTAAGGCTTTCATTTGTTAAATGAAAAATAATTAAATCCAGACCGTCAAAAGTACAATTAAAAGTCTAAATTCATGAATTGGCGAACAATACTTACATCGACCTTGGAAAGGTCAAATAAATAATAAATAACGATTTGAAGAAGTAGCACATCCTCTACGCGGTTCTTCGTCTACCTGATCCTGGTCGAATTGTTTTTTGGAAATGTTGGTTTCTGAGAAGAGGGGAAAACCGGAGTACCCGAAGAAAAACCTCTCGGAGCAAGGAAGAGAACAAACAACAAACTCAACCCACATAAGGCGTCGATGCTGGGATCTGAACACGGACCACACTGGTGGGAGACAAGTGCTCTCACCACTGCGCTAAGATTGCTCCCCAAGACATTTAATACGACGAGTACTAAAACGACGAAATTGCATGTTTCAATACCTTGATCTTGTTGGTCTCCCATCAGAAAATCTTCAGTGTACGGAGCCATATTTAGTTGCAGTGGAAAGGAAAAGTGTGTGTTTACCTTCTCCTTCATCATGGTCACCATGTTGAATGCATAGCGCATCGTGTTGAAGCATAGGATACGAGGAAGAACTTTAAAACACGCCCTAACATGGGACAAACAACAAAAACAGACAATAGAATCTCGGCTCAATGCCAAAAGAAACGCTTTCTCGCGTACGTACATACATTTAACGCGTGAAAACAGGGTAATAAATCGAAGCTTTTACCAGATAATTCGATTGTTGTGCAGCAAATGTTTTGGTGAATTTCAGAAGAAATCTCTTGTGACAGCTTCAATGTACTCCATTTTTAAAAATTCATTGCAATGTTTTTTTAAAAAATATTTTTCAAACTTGGACTATTGAATAAAATTGAATTAAATTTACTCAAGTTAGACAGTCAAATATTTCCCCTGTTACCTACGTTTTATGGGCTATACATGAAAGAGTGGAAATTGCCATGACCTCTCAAGAGGAAAAAAAACTCTAGACTTGACGAAACTGCTCCTCACCGTTTTTCTGCCCGGACTTTCTTTCCACACTGAGAGCATGTGTACATATTGTCACCATCTAGAGTATCTTTGATGGTCACTTCATCGAGGGATTCCTTCACACCGAAAAGAAGAAAAAAAGAGCCACGTTCATATCAATGTTAAGAAACTCTTCCGCTTCCCCCAGATTATCCCCCACCCCTCCTCCCACCCCTACCCCTCCCCCCACCCATAAAAAAAATACTAAGTTATCCTCTCCCCGTATGGGGACATAACGGAAGATAACAAAGTTAAGAATCCCAACTGGCTGGAGGCGAACAAGTTGGCTATTTTCCAAGCGTGACCGAGGATCTGAACTCGGGACTACCGAGGACAAATCCATGTAGCGCTTAGCGCGGGACTTGAATTCGGGGACTTAAGGGAAAAGAAAAATTTGGCGCATTGTTCCGCTGTAGTTCGCCAAAAATATAAATGTGCGGCAAACACCAAGAACATTTTTACAGGTCTACTCTTCAATTCAACACTTAAGAACCGAGAAGGAAACTGGTCCGAGTTAGCTTTCGCAAAGACTTCTGGGATCGTTGCTAGGAATGCGCCGCTCAGCTATTGGCCATTTTTTCCCTTGTACTTAAAAACAGTCCCAGAAGCCTTTCCAAAAGTTCACTCGGCCAATTTTCCTTTCGTTTCTTGGGTGGCGAATTGCAATTCAAACTCACATAAAGACTTTTCATGTCTGCGACAGTGCATCTGACTGAATAAAACTCTTCGCTTGTTTTACTAACATGAGAACAATCCTAAATGGACACAAAAAAAGGATAAATAAACATACTGTTTGGTATTTCAAAATACTCAATTCTGTAGGCAATTATCCTCGTTGCAAAAGACCGTCAATTTGCAACAATATTATTATCATCAAGACTAGAAAAGGAAAAGTTTAAGTTGCACTCTCGTCAGTGATTTCTTACCAGTGAAACAACATTGTTGCTAATTTCCCCACAGAACAAATCTCTCACCAACACTTTCTGAAAAGGGAAAGTTATACATTTTAACTTTTGAGTGAAAGAGTTAGGGTTATATTAATAAAGTTTGTTTATTCTGTTCTCTTTTATTCCCCGCCCCACACCTCAATTCGAATAAGTAAAAGACTTTGCTTTAAGGTAGTATAATAGACAAGGGTGACTCGTAAGTATCACAGATCATTTGCCTGTCACAAAGATACATGTTTCAAATCTACCTGAATGTAATGCAATTGCAATACAATGGGAGTTAGAAGTTCTTAAGAACTCGCTTAAAAGTGTCCATGCGTTCCAGAACAAATAGGAATTTGGAAGCGTTGATTTTTGAGACGAGGGGAAAACCGGAGTACCAGGAGAAAAACCAGGAAGAGAACCAACAACAAACCAAACCCATCAACGTCGACGTCGACGTCAAAATTTGAACCTGGGCCACATTGGTGGGAGGCGAGTGCTCTCACCACTGAACCACCTGTGTTCCCCTTACACCTACCCTTGCCTTCATCAATTCTCATCACAGTATCAAGACAATCTACTAACTGATCATTAAGCTACGTGCAAACGAACGCGGCAACTCCCAACATTGTTGCGCCAACAATGTTCGAAGTTGTTGCATGCGTGTTGGCAGTGGTGGTGTGCAAACAGATGCAACAACTCCCAACAATGTTGGGACCTGCAGAGCATTGTGGGAAGGATACAACCCATAAGACTTAAGAGACCATGTGTAATGCGCATACGTGGTCCCAACAATGTTGGAAGAGCTATGCAAGCACATCCAAAATTGTTGCGCTAAACTTCGGTGATCACGAAACTAAAGAAATGTTGGAAGGTATTGTCTCAAAAGTTTGACCAGTTTCAAGTTTTGAGCAACAACTCCCAACAACACGCAACAATTTGCAACAGAGTGTGCAAACGGACGCAACATGTAACACCCAATAATGTTTGGAGTCGTTGGCCAACAATGTTGCGTTCGTTTCCATGGGGCTTTACAACGCAGAGCTTTCTCACCAGTACAGAAGACATTTCTTCTATTTTGCCGATCAGATCAGTGAAGAATTCCGTCATGTCTTTCTGTTCTCCAGTGTTCAGTGGCTGTTTATCCATCGTGTATGTCCGACAGAATGTTTTTGGGTTATAAGCCTTTCTCTCGCTGGCCTGGGAGGCAGAGAAGAACGCACGATAGTCAGATACAAAGGTTTCTAGTTTTCAAGATGTTCCATAAATTCGTAGCGTCTTGGCTTGTGTTTTTTCAAGTATAAATCGACTTGGAAATGATCCGAGGTTTAAACCTGAATGCAACACCCCTTCGAATACTAGTATTTTATCCCCGATATCAACTAAATCTTACATTACATATTGCCTTATGTTTCTGTCGAACCTCTGATGACCATTTTTTCACTTTGGCGGGCCACGTTTCATGCCCCAGCAAACAGTTCGTACACTCGCTCTTCTTTTGACACTCTCTATATCGGCCACCTCTCCAGGACGGTAACAGCCACTAAAGCAGGGGTCAAAAGGTCTTAAATGCTATAATAGGGAAGTTAAAGATGTTACGACGGTGACGGGCAACTATAGCCATCGCCACAGACAAAACCAAACCTCTGGTAAGTCCGTCTGCGAGCCAGTGCCAAAATCCTTGTTCTGGGCCTTCAGCTCAGCTGTGTACCAGGATTTGAGTAAGGGCCATGATTGGCCTGTTAAAAAAGCCATTGCCGACTTGCCAATTAGGTCGAAGGGAAATCAAACCGCACTTCAGGTAATTCGTTGAGTCCGTCGAGGGCCCAGAACAAGGGCCTCGCCGCTGTTCGCAGACGTTACTAACCGGGCTACGAAAACGAGAACGTTGTTCATGGACACTCTGGATTTGAAAGTAGTTTTGATTAAACGACCAAATAAAGGACTAACCATTAAAAAGCAGAACATTCTTTGCATTTCACGCAAGAGAACCTCGTGTTTTACATCACTGCTGATCTGAGAAGTGAACAAGGAGAAAGTTACTGAAGAATGGCCTTTAGAGCAAGGCATGAAAGCATGTACTAGGAGAACCTGTAGAACATTATTTGAATAACGTATATAGGAACTTGGGAAAACATGGAACGTTTAAGGTGCTCTTCATTAAGACTGTTTGCGCTAAGACATTGTAAGTCCTAAACAAAAGTAGCTGAGCACCTATAAACCCGGGATTCCATTCCTCCCATAAATAAAATTAATGACTCAATTACGTTGATAAAGCACATTTTAAAACGTTCAAAAGAAAACAAGTGTATGCTATGGTTGGCCACAAAGAGTCAACATCAGACAAGGTAGGAGGGCACAAAATCGTGGGCATCGGCACTTCAATAGTAAGCGGATGTGAATCAAGGGTTATCTTACTTATTAATTGTTGAACATGCATCATTGATTTCAATTGAGAACGAGAGGGAGCGCTCACGTATGCTTCAATACAACAATGTACTTTCTTACTTGTAAATCAATGAAAGACTACAAACCCTTGAGTTAAGAATGGCAGCCCTGGCTTGAGGCATCATGTAAAGCTGTTGCATACAAGAGGCCATGTAACAGGTGGCTCCTAAATTGATCATCCCAACCAGCCCACACGGCGAACGGCCATTGTCATGAGGCCAATAGTGCCAGCCATAAGAGGACTTCTTTTTACCATCTATGTAAAAATAAAGTAACACCCTTAAAAACAATAAAGAAGGCTATAGGCCAATCCTTGTTTACATTTTTCGCCCTGTATGAAACAGACGGAAATTGTCATTTTGTGAAGTTATGACTTAAAAGACCAGCGTATTCAGAGCTGTACACTAGTAACGCGAGTAACGCAAGGTAGCAATCTCTCACCAGCACTATGATGTTTCAACAACAATTTCTGAATTTCAAGGAAGTTTTCTTTGCAGCCTCTAGCCATCTCCAAGAGAAGATCAAATGCAGCACTCCTGGCCAACTAATAACACAAAATAATAAACAAAGATGAATAAAAAAGAACCACCGTTAAATCGGTATTCCTCTACATGCTGTACATTGTTGCTTTTTCACAATTTTGTCTCACTCAAAACGCCAGAAAAGAGTAAAATTTAACGAACTCTAAAAGTTCGGCTCCTTCGTAAGTCATTCTGCTAAGCAACTAAAACATTTCTCAGATTGGTGCACACTGGTCCACGTCAGTCAATGGTCTCCGTTTTTTTTTTTTAATTATTTATTTCGTTTTGTTTTGTTTGTTTGTTTGTTTGTTGTTGTTTTTTTTTTTGCTTTTTAAAACCTTAATTTTGCTCAGAACAGTACCTTGGATTTGCAGAGAGGTAAATCTCTCTGATCACAACAGTCCTCTGGAAGCGAAAACAAACAGGAATGGAATACATCACGCAGAAATTCCTGAAAACAAAGAAAAAAGAAAACACACTGAGTCGTGATCACAAAGTTAACACGTCCCTGTATTTTATGCTTTATATTTGAACTGCAAACTGAATGGAAAAGTAGGTTTTAATTCTAAATTGCATTGTACTTTCTTTGGGTGACCCATTTGAAGGCTGGAAAGCAAGGACGTGTGGGGTTCTGCATATATACTCACAGGAAATGGAAAGATGAATGGCTGAGATAGTCAATAAGGTGAACTGCCGAGGAAACGCGCGAGTGATGTCATCAAAATTTTCCTGACACTTTTAGGAGGTAGTGGATAAGCAACCCTCTTCCACTTATATATCATACGAAAAATTAGTAAGTTTTTATTTATTTTTGAGCACATTTGTCTGCAAAATGTAAAATGTTGTTTTTTTGCTAATTAGGCCTATTGTTGTTGTTGTTGTTCCTTTTTTTTTCTTCTTTTCCTTTTTCTTGTTTGTTTGTTTGTTTTTTTTTTTTGCCGTTCTCAATGCCTTCGCCGTTTCGCATTACACGATTTTATTTTTTTGTGACTAGATTATAAGTATAGTAACGATAGCGTCGCTTTTAGCCCTGGCTAAATCTATATATTATGATTACACGGGTCACTAACCAGCCCTGCTGGAGACATCTTGAACGAAGGATCGTGTCTCATAACAGCCGTACACAGCTTTAACATGCCACTCAGACCTTCATTTTCATAGCTTCCATATGGCTGTTTGGTGCTGGGTTGGCTGTAAAAAAAGGTATGATCACTACATGAGTTAAACAAAGTACAGGTTCCACGAGTTTACTATCTTGTCATCGGCAAGATGAGCTGTGGAGCGGGTGCCTTAAAGGTGGAAGGACCTGTAGCGCAAAAGGGGAGCAATGTCTTGAAGGTAACCATGGCAACCAAGCCAGCGCCAACCACCGGGTACCGTCGCACTGAAAGAGTTCAGTGGAATACTTACCACAACGCATACTTACCTATTCAGGGGTGGGAAGAGTGGGAGCGGAAACCAGCAGATATCACAGGTCGTGAATTGCAATGATCCGGAAAGATCAGCAGAGCAAAGCAAGGCAGACCAGAGATATGCATCCACATTTAAGCCCCTGCAGACCAGGTGGCCACCCCGCACGCCCCTGCCTGCCTGGAGCTCAACCGCTGACCCTCTAGTGATGTGTCGAGGTTAACCGTGCCGAAATTACAAGTTAGTCACATTTAAAACATAACTGAAAATACTACTTACATGCTTCTTATATAACTAGCAAGCAATTTGGCTAAACAATCCAGGTCAACATCATGGTCCTGATAAGAAAAAGAGCAGATTAAAGGCTAAATAACCAAACTCTAAAAAATCAAAGTCAACTCTACCGACATTAAACGACGCCACCGCTGGTTTCCCGCAAAATGACGTTTGAGGAACGAGCCCATAAAATTCCATACTGATGACGTGTCACAACCCAGATCTGGACGGTGCTTCTGATTGGTCGATCCGCGAGTGAAATTTGCTTCAACCAATGAGAACCCAGATCTGGCTAGTGACACGTCATCGGTATGGAATTTCTGCTCTCGTTCCTCAGATTCAATTTCGTGGGGAAACGAGAGGTGACGTCGGGAAATGTCGGCTGCTTTCTCAAGCTATGTCTTTCCCTACAATTACTCAAACTCACAAATTATTCATAAAGAAAATACAAAGAAAATTAATGTTTCATCAGTGTTTGAAAATCAGATAAAAAAGACTGCTCATTTTTGCACCCTTAATTTCTCCATCTAAAATCCTTTTGTTTGAGAAGTAATATCGAGCATTCGACACAGTGTTTCATTACCAGATGAAACACCTCGAAGTTTGTCAAAAATACTCCGCTGCGAGTCGCATTTTCAACTCTCTTCTCGGTGTTTCATCTGGAGATCAAGTACTGCGATGCATGCTTGATATATTACATCAATTGTACCTTTTCACCCCCCTCCGCTGTTGGTAAACCATCCACAAGCCTACAGAGTATTGAAAAGTACTCTCGTGCATTCGGCTCTTGCCTTCTTCCTCGAGAAGTTTCTTTCGATTGAAGAGATTGTGCTAACGGAAGAGAATCCAGCAAGGCATCCATGAGCTGTATCAGGCAGGAGTTTTCTTTTATCAGGCTCAGCCGGTAGAGTCCACGGCAGGCTTCAAATCTCACACTTGGCTGAAAAAAAAGAGAGAGGTGAAAAGAAGCACAACTTCGTCAACTGAATTTGCATGAAAATGTTAGTTATAATCCGAATGCAATAACACAAGCGAACTGACTTTGTTAGTTACATGGCCGTGATTTTGACAATAAAAATAACGTCACATCACCCTAAAGCCTCAGCAACTATGAACGCCAAACCTTTCCTCGACAAAATACTATCTATTTCCAGCATTTCAGAATATCAAATTAGGAAATTCTGATGAATTAAACTTTCGGCTCTTTTGGGAGGGAAAAGGTTATGAGCTAGACATAATAAGCAGTAATACATTGCATCATTATTCATAAAATATATTTAACGTTCCCCTCCAATGAAATTTGTATGACATTCACCGCTATCAGAATCATTGAAGTTCATCGCATTGACAATCGGCCGAAAAAGGGACAGCAGACGGCATGGTAGCTCTGGCGGACGATTTCACACGTTTTTCGACGAGCAAACAATGTAAGTGTTACCTCTTTGGCTAAAAGCACCAGCTGTTGGAGCCAGGGTTTGAAGTTGCTTTGTTGGAGAAGGGAGCTTCTTACAGTCCCATCAGTAAAGGCAGCAGACACAAGCAGGGACACAGCGTGATGAACAACTTGACAAGACAGTAATAAACAGGAAATGAAGAAATGAGTAGCAATAAGCGTAAGTCGTAAAGTGCTCGGTAAATCCACACCAAACCTTCAGATAAGGGAGAGACCCGGTCCTCCTGACCCTGAGATAAAGGAGGGGGGAGGGGGCCGGCCTCCAAAAAAAAAAATTCGGCTCTTGGGGCCTCAGTTTGGTCAAAAATTATGGTCGTGGGGGGGTCGGGCCGGGCCCCCCTGGATCCGCCACTGGTTATTACTGAAACCGAGCTTTGGATAATTTCTGTTTCATGAAAGGAACTGTGTCTGGCTAAGGCGACGCCCATACGAATCCCGATATTTTTGAGTCTGAATACTTTTTTTTAACACGAATGCGCCTTCCGTCCACACGAAACCAGAGAATCCGGACACCGAAATCGCATTGTTTTAAAACCGCTCTCCAGAGCGGTTTAAGGCCCTCCTTAATGCCCCCCGGGGAGGGGGGGAGTCCTTGGGTTAATTATTGCTGGGTATGTGCCGCCGGCCTCTCAGAGCCCCTACCCCATTGTAGTCTATTCAATGGCCCATTATAGACCCCATCTTAGTCACTTTTGGGCAAATGTAGATTTCGCGATCCCAACTTAGTCACTTTCTATTAATGTATCTACGATTTATCAACCCTTTATATAGATCATCCTAAAATGAATTGACACATTTTTTAAAATGAATGAAGAACACTTTACTTTAACCTACAGCACAAACATTCTGGTACGTTTGCTAACCGTAAGTGTGAAGAACGTTCTTACCCCAACTCTACTGAAAATGGAAAACGCAACCCCATCCAGAAGCACATCCCCATTAGCCTCTTATAAGAAAGTACCCCCGAAGGCCCCGTCCACACCCATCTGGATAAAAATACAGGACAAGACCAAAAACACTTACCATCTCCACTAGCTCTGCTTTGACCACCATGAATAGGCAATGTTGCTTGATAAGAAATGTGAAGAAGTTTCTCTAGCAGTGAGTTCACATTCAGAATGGACATAAGATTGGAGGACAAGCATTTGATGCATATAACCTCCTCTTTGTCAGTACTTTTGTATCTTACACGAAACTGGCCATCTTTCCTCTGAATTTGTAACTTCTTTATCTCACTTTCTGATGACGCAAAAACATCATCATCATCGTCTTTGTTAAGTTTCATTGTTCCAAACTCGCAAATAAGTTTTAACGAGTGCGCGAGACATTCCTGATGCCACTGAGTCCAAAACGAGCTTCCTTTGGTTTCCAAACAGCCTGACATTAGGATTCGATACAAGTGTTCAAGTCCCCCCAATTCAATAAAATTAGATCCCCAAGAGGGAGCAGCGGTCTGTGGCGCCGCAACCTCTTTCTCTTCGTCATTATCTGAGATTTCAGAATCACTACTAAGCCTAGAATAAGTTGGTGAAGACTGCGTTTGAGTCTCCTTTGACGAGTTATGTATCAAGTCTATAACTTGAAGAGAATACAACAGTTTGTGGGGAAAGTTTGGGTCCAATAATGATTCCCATATACTACCCTTTGATTGACCTCTCTCGTCTGTTCTCTGATCCGAGTAACTTTCACTCTCTACACCTTTCGAGTCTGTCGTCAAACCTTTATCAAAATATCTCAGTTTGTTTAAAATTGACTGGTTTGTAGGTAAAAGAAATAAAAGTTCCCAAGTAATCCCACAGAGAAATTCAAACCGACTTTCCATCAGTGGAAGCAAAGGTACTTTGGTACTATGAAAAGCCGATTCCGAGACCTTTCCAGCAGTAACTGTCTCTTGCGACATTTCTGGTGTTGTTGATGGATCAGGAATTGAAATATTTGCCGTGTTACTTCTTGAGGTCACAAACTTATCTAAAGCTTCCAAGAAGCCAAACAGTTGTTCAAAGTATTGTTCTTGTAGGAGAATAATCATAGGTGTAGATTCCCACTCGGGTGTTGGAAGAGACGAGGAGGGAATAAAGCCACTGTCATGATGTCTCTCTTTCCTCACAGCTCCGACGGACACAAAAACCAGCTGTAAAACAGAAGAAACAATCACGTTGCACCAGTATTCTTTCTAGATTTCCAGGATAAGACCCCTAACAAAAAGCTAACCCTTGCAGGTTGAATACTAGTCAAATTTACCCACGGCATCTACACTGTCAGACTCTGACTGTACAGTAAGTTTCCTTTTCAACGACGCCTTTCCAAAGCAGCTAACTACAAATGAACTATAATGGCCTGCACTAAAATATTGTAACAAAATCTATCTGAAAGAGCATCCAAAGACCCACTGAGACAGTTTCAACCTTCGTTCAACATCTATTTCACATTCATGTTGCGCAAATCATAGCAGAAAAAGGGTAACGTTCTTCCCATTACCCAGCTACCATTTTCAGACCTTCGTACAAAGACACGCAACAGACAAGTGGCGCGTTGGGGAATTGTCATTTCAATAGTTTCAGTATAATCCAACACACATTCTTTAGAACACGCAGTTAGAAGAAAACTTTTGAACAAAAGTTTTTTTAAAAAGTTCTAATTGATGTCAAAAAGATCGCAAACAATTGAAGTGATGGAAAAGTCACCCTAAACCGACAAAACGCAGATACAACCCACTTAGCAACACTTTTTGAAGGAGTTCTTTTAAGTTCGTTGTCTTTTACCTGTTTCGAGGGGTGTAAATCTCATACTTCTGTGTGAACATTAACATTATTGCAAAGTCTGCATTTTCCCACGGCATTCAACAAAGTATATTATTTAAATTAACAATACGTGACTTAAACTGTTGGGTATTTTGAAGTCATGTGAACGTTTTCGAGTAGTTATTCAAGAACCAGTGGTACCTGTAAGTCTTTAAAGCCCACTTCAGCAAGACTCTTTTCATCTAAGTCAGGGGTAAGTTCATGCCCCTGAGATATGAGTCTAAAAGGTGGACGGAGTTGAGGCGAGAAGGGTGCGAGGGGTGCATGCTGAGTTGAACCATCTCCTAGTCGACTTTCCTTCTTTAACTTTTCCTGCAGCTGTTTACACCAAAATGTCACTTCTGCTCGAAGATCAGCTACAAGATCTGAAGAATTCATCTCAAATGTACCCTAAATCATCAAAGAAAACAATTCAGAGAAAATAATGACATAGGTAAATAAGCAGTGTGAAGTACTAGTGTGGATGTTGGAATAATGTTAGGGAGATGGTAAACCCAAATGGTAAAACATAACAATAACTAGATACAGTAGATTTTGGTTGGTATGTAACGACAACAAGTAGACTCCGAGCAACAATCAATAACTACTTCCTGTACAGTCCTTCCACCAAATTAGTCCGAGCAAAAATCAATTACTTCCTGTACAGTTCTTCCACTAAATTAGTAAGTTGACCACACCTGACCTAAAGAAGAAATACCTTATCTGAGAGACCAGCCGGCTGACACATCACCCTGATTGGGTAATGTTTTTCTGAAGGCCTCTGAAGAATCTGCTGGTGACAAGTGATTCCCCGTCCTTCAAGCCACCAGAGTCGCAAATGAAAAGCAAACCTGCAAGGTAAAACACAAGTGAACAATCAACAAGTGTTACCGCACAGGACTGTAAAACAACAGTCAGTTATCAGACAATATCCGACTGAAATTTGCCTAAGTCCAACAAAATCCTGTAGGACATGGTCACCGAGAAGATCAAGTGCTTAACACTATTAGTTTGTAGCTGAGGTGCTTGAAGAAATTAAAACAAGTCAAAAATATGTACAATGTATGCCCAACAACCTATACGGTTTTCCAACTAAAACAGTGCCCTGCTAAAACATTTGTCCTTTCAAAAAATAAAAGAGATTTGCAGAGCCAGTTATTTGCCCACACAACTTCATATAAATCAGTAAACAAGTGGATGGAACCTTTTCCAAGAGGACTGATGGGTTTCGGTTTTCTGTTTCTGACCTTCCCTCTTTAATATTACAATGCCCCTAACTACCCCTAACTATAAGTAATACGAGGTGAAAAACGATTTCTCTCTTATCACACACTGACTGCCATTTGTGTGCCACACAACAATGCAACAGGAATCAGAAACGTCATAAAAATTTTACTACACACAAACGAAAAAATAGAACTTGAAACACTGTTGTCAAACTAACTCGAAATATTCCGCATGGAAACATTCTAGGGTACTTCTAAAATAATTCCTCCAGTGTGGGACCTGTCACGGGGATTCAAATTCCCACAAAGGTGTTCAAATATGACCCACATGTAGCTGAGCACACAAACCTCCTTTTAAAGCTTTCAATGTGACTTTTTAACAGAAGCAATCCTCTCTCCATTATTTGAAGATTCTTTTCCTAAGGAAAAAAAAAGGAATAAAATACAAGTTAATAGCACATTAGTTAGCTATACTGGGAACTCTGTTTCCTAGAGTTTCATGATAAATTGATTCTAAGTACAGATCCTGCTGCACAACCACTTCATGCCAAAGTCTTACATTATTTGACCTACGTATAATCTGCATTTTTCAGCTGGCAAAACAATGGTTATAGATTATGCCCCCTTTTGTTTTTATGCATACATACTACACATGATTTAGTTTACTTCATAATCTGCCGCTTATTATTTAAACATGACCCACCTTCATACAAATATGAATAACAACGACACGTTAATGAAGGACAACTAATACTATACCACGTTCAGATGTTGAGAAGCGCTTCCAATGATTGTCATGCATCTACCGATAAATTCATCTTCAAACTTCAGTGCTCCACCGTTAGCTGAAAAGTAAAATCATTTTATATGAATAGGTGCTGCCCTCCTACTTGTCATGCAATAGACTGCCTAAAAGACTTACTCAGTAAGTTTTCTAAATCTCACATTTTAAATAGCAGATGACTTAAAATGGTCAAGTGCATATACCCAGATCAAAACATATACCATGAGAAGACGTACATGTTAATCATCTTGCAAAAAGCCAAGGAAGTAGGGCTTACTATTGCTGATAAGGGAATGAAGCTACTAAAATTATTCTGCAACAGCCAACAATTTATATGTAATCTGGCTGTTCTTGCATGTATCTTTAGTTTCAAGAACATGACTCAACATGGTTTACTTCATCAGAAGTGGGCATATGATTAAACAGTAATGAGTAAACTGTGGTTACCATTGATGTAAAGAGAATTCAGGTAGGTGATGGCTGCCCAGCTGACCTCTGTTGACTTGGCCTGTACAGCGATGTTCCATAACTGGTCTATACCACACAACTGTAGGTAGGAGAAATGATTATAAACCTCAAAATTATACAGCTGGAAGGCTGCTGGCACTCACACAAAAGAAGCTTATAAAATGAAAGAACACGGACGGAAGAAGTAGTACTCAGTGGAGATTTGCCATGATTGAATAACAAAACTGGTCATTTACAAGAAAAGCTTCAGAAGTTACTAAATTTGACAAATTTCATGCCCATTAGATTGTTTGTTTCTCAGAAATACAGATTGTTTGGCAGCTATCTTGAAATGCAAATAGAAGAAAGAAACAACAAAAGTTAAGCCGGCAGAACATGTGCAATTTCAAATGAAATACCAGCAGAAGAGACAGGGTAACAACAAAAAACAACACTGGGTAAGTATCATTGTGTAAACATTTTTAGAAGGTGTGCATTTATCATTCTGGACAAGCATCAAAGGGAATGATAAATGCATTTCAACCACGGCATCTTGCCTCACTCTCTTTATAAACTGCAAGACATCATAGAATCGCTTAAAGATGCAGTTACCTTAGTAGGATCACAGGGCTTGACATCGGAGTATTTGAAGAGCTTGTATAGTTGCTGAAGGAGATGAAGGCCTGTCATGGAACATTTTTCAGGGGGAAGTGATGGGAGCTGCAAAGCATTAAAACCCAACTGTCAACTTAAGAGTCATGCCACTGGTCAGTTGTAAAAAGTGATCTCTTTTTTTCATTCCTGTCAACAGTGATAGTGGACATGACACTTGCATTAAAATATATCAAAGTAAGTTACATCCAAGATCTTAAAACAGTGCTAGTTAGTGACCTCCATTGCCTTGTTTATAACTGAGTTACTTCAGGACAAGCAGTTTCATTGCCATTACAAGCAGGAGGGGCAAAAGCTGTCATGGGCTCACAGGCTAGCAAATGGGTATTACATGGTATCTCTCTTACCACTAAAAGAGTAAAAAATAACCAAAAAACTCAAAAATAAATGTAGGCAACACACTTGAAACTCTTACAAGACATTTGGAACCATTGTAATTGAAACAGGTAAGTATTTAAATGGGCTAACTGAAATTATCAGATCAATTTGGGTTTCTGGGATACTGCCCACCTACCCCTCCCCTAAGCCATCATTTTGTCCTTAGTGTTAATGTTAGCTCAGGGGAGGGGTGGGTGGGCAGTTTCCGAAAAACCTAACTTGATCCAAATTATCTTCATAGCCATTTTAGTTGTGTCAGAACGCTATTCGGCACCTTTTCAGTGTAGATGTACTGTAGAGCAGATGCATCTAAGGCGTGAAACTCTTTACTTTGTGCTTGCTGTAAAAACCACTCCAGTGTATCGTCAGAACAATCAGAGTTGCAAACTAAGCACTGCCACAAGACATCAACTTGACTTGCACTCAATTCTGTCAAACAAACCATTCTGATGAACTATGAAATCACACAATAGGTACAAAGGGCATTCATGTTCTCTATGACAAGCTTTTTTTTTTCTTGAAAGCTGGGGTCAGCAAAGCTTGATAATGGCAGGAATATGCAGTTTGTAAAATTAAGTTATAGTAAGTTGGACTCTGACAGAAGTCTTTACCTTAATCCTGTTTGACTTATATTTGTTAGGGACCAAGCCAACTGAATGGTAGTCTCATTAGTTTGAAAAGTAAAGCTGTGAGTAGCCAACAAATGTATGAAAAGCTCTGACCAATGGTCTAGGTTAAGGTTGTAACACTCTTAGAGGCTACATGATCATAGTAAACTCACTGAAATCCTGCTGGGACAGTTCACATGAGAACACAGATGACAAAAACTGGAGTCTGGCCTGGACTTCCTCCAAGGGACTATAAAGCGAGTTGCACTCAACATCCTCCTTGCATAAGCTTTCCACAAAGTGTACTATATTGTTGAAGAACAGCTCCATCATGTTGAGGTCTCTGTTGGCCCACATTGTGACCCAGTGAGGGCCGTGTCCAGTGGCAACAAACTGCTGGAAGGAACTGAACAGTTTAGGAAGCAACTGAATGGACATCACCACTGACCTAATGAGAACAGCAAAAGAGCAAACAGCTATTTTTACAGCAAAGTCTTCATTTCAAAAACATAGCAGATAGCTGAAACTTCACATGGTTAACAACAAAGAGCACTATCTTGGTTATCGGTCAACATCAGTTTGGTGTTATAGGCACATTTTCATATTTGTGCGCGTTCCTGGACATAAATGCATTTTTAATATTCACTACTTTGGAAATATTTTTCCGTTGAAAAATACAAGGCTTGATGGAATATCTCTACTTGGTGATAATGTTTCGCAAAATCCAGCTACATGATTCTGCAGAACTAGCTGAATTGAGGCCAAATGACCTAAAAACACCGTTTGTCAGTCCACAGTGCCACACTTTGAAAGACTGGCAAAATTCTTTGGAAACATCTAGCGAGATTTCTGGAAACAAATCTAGTGAAATTTGCATCTAATAAGGCAAGAGAAAGAGGAATAAGAAAGAAGGAGAAGAGAAAAGGCAGTGGTTGTACACTTGGATTTTTAAATAAGCTACTTTCGAAGGGGTCTATTGTGTGGTAATGCATTCAAAAATCGAGTTAGACATTAAAAGCTAGAAAAAATGTAACAACACGAATGACATAAGCAAATGTACATCAAGCATGACTTTTGCTCTTGGGCGACTAGAAAATCTCAGATTTTTCATACAAATCATATGCTGGGCACCCTAAATTTTACAGGTTCAAAGCACTGGGCTCCCTTCAATTTTCCTTAGAGCACAGCCTTGACATAAGCAGACATACATTGAGCGCAACTGAGTTAGACATTTCACAGTACTGTATTATCGTATGAATGCATACAATGCTGCAGATTTGATGAGATGAGTTACACTAGGTACAAGTGCTGGAAAATCAGTGAATTATCAATTGCTAGCAAGGCAAATTGAATAATCAATTGACTGTGATAATTTGAGCCCTGCAAATTTGAACTGATTTTTTTCCCCAAGTTACTGGGATTCAATGGTATTAAATTGTTTAAATGATGACAGACAGCAACCTCCCACAATTGTTTTCCAGTTTAGAAACAGCTAAAAAATGGTGAAATGAAATAGCTAAATAGCCTCAACCTTAGTCAACCCTCACCTGTTTGTTGCTAAGTTAGCAACACATCCTTCAATAAACTTCATTCTGATCTTCTTTTCACCTGTGTAACAAATCAACTGACAGAGAAGCTTTTCTGCCTCCTGAACCAAGCCATCACCCAGCTGGATCTAAAGAAACAACTCAACAATTCATTTTTATTATCACAGAATTCCAGAACCAAGCCCTGCTAAAATTAATATGCCCACAAAATTCAGAAGATATTTAATATCCTGTAGTAAGAAACACAGATAAAGGCTATTGAGAAAGAGCAATCAAATTTAGATGAAAATAATTTTTGCCAGCACCTGCCCAACTTGTCCACAGTATCACCTTAGCCTCTGGGGATCACAAGATTATAAAGCAACCCTGACACTGGGAACTTGAGGCAACGGGGAAAACATCAAATCGTTATGAGTGCCCAATTTTCACCTCCTGTCAGAGTGGGAATGGGTACACATCAGAGCCGTCCAACATCCTACATTAATTCCTTCATTAATCTTTCCGTGGACCTTGGGGGCTCTTAATTAACTACTGTGGTAGCATACAACATGTTTCTGTGGAACATGTGCCCTGATAGCAGTTGATGTTGACTTATGGCAGAATTGCAGACTCCTAAATTCAAGGACTTCTGGTGTTCTTCAGCTCTTTTTCTTAACAATCTTTTCATTCCTCTTCCATATTATACTTTGTCAGACAAGATATTCACCGGTATGAAACCGATGCAAGGGTGTTTTGATAATATCTAACGTCTGTTGTACTGTCTAATATTGTCATTTGCATGGTAACCCATTCGCCCCTGAACCGCCCGTGCGGATCCAGGTCCTTTCTACCCTTTGTGACATCATCAGTTTTAACGGTCAAGGACAACTTTCTTCGCTAACTTGTGCAGAGTGAAGAGATCTTTCAAACCATACCAGAATGAGCACAATTCAGTCAAGGACACCGGAGAAAGAAGCAAAAAACCACGTGACAAGGACCTGAAAATCCTCATGAAAATCTTGTTCCATTACCCACCTACCTTTCCTTTCACCTAATCCTAAGATCCTAAAAGCTTTCCTAAAAACTCTTCCCACCAAAATGAAGCCTACTAAATGCCCAGCAAGAGAAAAAAAAAATGAGGCAAGAAAAGCGAAAGCTTTCTGCGCATGCCCAAACTTCGCAAGCTCATATTTTGCATCTGGATCAGAAGGCCGCCACGTGTACGACCTGTAAACCGGTTTGTGGTAAGTTTTAGCTCTTTATAGCACGACAGTGACCAGAAAACCACTCGACTAGCTTCAAAACGCGTTTTTCGGCAAAATCTCCAGAAGCGAATGGGTTAAGGGACTGCCAAAAAAATTCCCCTGATAATATCAACAGCTCCAAAAAGGGGCCCCCAAAAAACTTGCTGCATTGGAGTGACAGTATAAACTTGCAAAATGTGTCCTGACAAATGATGAATCCAACTTGATCCCACTGCGCAAAACATCATGTACTTACAGCATTATCATCTTGAATCAAGTCCCACAGCAGTGTCTTCCCTTCCTCACAAACTGAGTTCAAATCAAAACCTAGGCTCCTCTCTCGTTCACCCTCTTCATCCTGCATGACACGCAGAGCAGCCACTGTCTTTAGCTGAGTCAGTTCATCCTCCACACCTTCTGTGTCAAACTCATCCAGGTCCTGCCTATCTGAGAGTGAGCTACCTCGACTGTTAGTGCAGCTGGTGCTGTCAATATCAGCTTCCTCTCCACCTGTTTTCTCTTGGCTGGAGTAATCCTCAGCCTGGCCAGGGGAACGATTGGCTGAGGTCAGGAGGATGAGGCAGTTCCTCTGTTTCCATATCTGCACTCCCTTGAGATGACAGACTACAGACAAATACAAAGGTTGGTTATTATTATGTTAACAGTAATAAATCTATCATTAGGCTTTGTAATGGAGCTGGTTCCAAAAGTGGGCAAAATGATAGGCCTACTCAAACAGGAAAGATGGGCACATCACGCCTGTTCTAGGCTCCAAGATAGCTGGGTCCACCCAATTGAGAAAGCACGAACAAGAAAATAAAATGGGAAAAAACTGGGGAAAGGAAGAGCAGCGGAAGTAAAATATCACTAAACAACTTGTAAAACACAATAGTTAGATAGTGATAGTTTCAATGAAGTGTGTATGAAGATTAAAGCTTTCTTTTCTTGGAATGATGGGTTACGAGATTCACAGACGCTATTTCAGAGCCGTAATTGGCACACATGAAACTTCTCAAATTTGTGGAGTTCAAGTAGCGTGAGATACCGGCTCGGGAAATGTGAGAATGATTAAAACAAATTAAAATTTTGACAGTTTGACCGCTGTGTCCAGATGTAACAAAAATGGACGGAAGAGGGTTGTAAAAGAAATGATCACAGGCCCTCCCTCCCTTTTTCCCGCCACTGCCCCTTTTTCCCAGATTAGGTACTCATATTTTCACATGCATTCACTAATACGCATCATCCCTACTATCTGAGGGCCTGGAACATGCTAAGGTATATCTTGGCCACTCCGCTAAGTCAAAATGATCTAAATGAGCCAGCAGCCAGCAATTGTTGCTTCCAGTGGAATATTAATTTTGCTGCCCACTCAACACTTAGGTTAAATAAAATTAACTTAAAACTGAACTAGTTTAGGTCTCTGCTGTCTGCTACTCTTGTTATCCTGCGTATTATTTCAATACATTACGACTGGGCTGCCCACTTCATCATGCAAGAAAAGATTTTATTTTCACCATAAAATACTTTAATAACCAAGCTTATTCAGTCAAGCAACCTTGTTCTTTGTGTACATGTGTTAAGGGACCTCAACTTCATCTTAGATATTTAAGCAAAAAGCACTTAGCAAATATGCAGCCATCTTGACTGAGGAAGCTTGTTCAATAATGCATATTTGTGTGCTTTACTCATAAAAAAAAACTGGCAACAACAATTTTGGTCCTTTTCTTCATTTCATTGTCTTTACCCTGCAATAACAAAATGTATGCTAAATTTTACAATGCCCCTACAAAAAGACCCATAATGAGCTATACATACTGTGTGTATTTTTGATGCCGAGGCATGGGTGACTCATCCATATCAAGCTGTTCTCCATCACAGCTGATGTCACTCAAGCTGCCACTCCTACTGCTGCTCTGGCTAAGGCTTGCTGTTCTGTGGTATTTCCTCTGCATTGCTGAAGCTACTGCAGCTCTAGTACTTCCTAAAATACAAAGCAAACTGATCAACAAAGCAACAGACTGTTGTGAGTCTTAGGACTCAATAGACAAACATGCAACTTGCAGTCCAATCAATGTTCAATTCACATTGAATCTGTAGACAAAAACCTGGAACATACACTGTTTGGTTCTTGTTGTTGACCATTACAGTGTGTAAAATGGACACCTATATTATTAAGAAGCACAGTAAAATTAACTTTCAAATCCTGTTCATCTCTATTAAATGCTGTCAGCTAAAATTCTAACCTGATGTCAATGGTCCATGCACAGGGCTGGTAGTGTGCACAGAAGGACCAGCCTCAGCGACTGCAGAGGTGAGTCCTGCTCTCCACACAATTCTGATCAGCACAGATGCCAGGTAAAGGGTCTGTCGAGTGTGTGCTGTAGGCGGCAGTTTAGACACAAGATCAAGAAGGTACAGAATAGAGGGCATGTCCATGTGTTTTGTGAGAACTGTTAGCAAGTCATGAACATAACGGCTTGCATGCTTCAGCTGTAAACCAATCAAAGGAAACCAGTTACTGCATGTACAATGTATTTGTTCCAACCCTTAAAATAAACTTGTATTTGTTTAATGAATGCTTTTTTTTTTTCAGTTCAAAAAAATAGCCAGTAATATAGTAATAGCCATGTTTTAATACATGTAGATTTAGAGCCCCTCATTTCATCTCTTAAAATATTTTACATACACTCTTATTTATTTTTTACTTATTTTTCTATTTATCTAGTAAAAAATATATTTAAATATTTATTTATTTATTAACTTATTTGTTTTTAAACACTGCAACCTTACAATTTAAAAAACATTCTGAATATGAAACTCTTTGACAAGGCTCCACAAATTCCACAAAAATTCCATCTTTCAAATTGGACCAAAAACTTTCAAAATGGTTTTCCAAGAAAAAGGGGATGACCCTTGAATAACAGACAAATATTAGTTATTTCAGAAAGAATAAAATTCAGTACCTGTGCAGCAAGCCACATACAGTCAAGGTGGGAGGTAGTGAGACAAGTTTCGCGTGCCAGATAGTTCAATATGATTTGAGATTGTTTAATAAGCTGCAAAACAACAGCAAAATATGTGTAAACAAAATAACAAGGTTAGCTGGATGATTCTTTGTATCAAGCAAATTTTATAATGTAAATGATGGAAGAATATTATCATATCACCTCAACATGTAGATTAGGACCAAACAAATGTTCAACAAGTTTGTTCTCAATTAACCACTGGGAGAGTTCAGTGCACAAGCTGAAAAAATAACATATTATGTTATTATTGACTGTTCAAATATTATTCTCATCAAGATAATGTTTGCAGCTTCTCAAACTCATATGTTTTAACCAGAAACGAAAAAAAACAAATAAATTCCATGAAGGACACTTGGGTGTGTAGTCTTAATACATGAAGACACAAGATTTTGTTAACTTTTGCCTCAACTTTCTTCAAGGATTATGAATCCTTTTGAGAAGCTATCTTTAACACACAAAAAAAGTGTTTCAACAATATCCAGTAACATGCAAGAAGCCAGACTTGTGATGTCTGGGAGCTTTTTACATAAATGTATGTACTTATTTTTCAACCCATGTTTCTGGGTGTGTGATATAACACTCCTTCATGTTCAATTTTCTACAACTTTTTTAATCAAAACGAAACAACAATGATTATAAAACACTGGCAAGCGGGAATACTCCTAGTTCAGGTGTAATGGGGAAAAAATAATGCAAAAGCAATATCAATTCTCAGACATTAGAAGCAATCAAGTAAAATAATGGTTTGAGGGCCAAAGATATTAATTAATAATTATCTAATTTAACAGAAACTATAAATGCATGATTTTTGACGGATTAAGGTCCTTAAAACAATAATCCTAAAGCTACTGGGTGAAAGTAACTTAACAAAAAAGGAAACAACTATACCATTGTCTATCAACTTCAGCTGCTGGGTCTGTTTGGAAGAGATCCATGAACATGTGAACCTGATTCTGAAAGAATAAAATGCAGGGGGACCACTGAAAGCTAAGTTTCCTTTCACTAGCGTCAGAGTTAGAGCCACAGTGGAAATCAGAAGCAGAGCATTATCATGTGGTGAAAGAAGTGGCCAAGCTTTGTTTACTGTTGGCTTTGTAGCTACAATCATCGACAAAATTGTTGAGACACTGTACACAAATAGGGTAACTTCAGAGAACATAACAATCTACACCCCGCCCCTGTACCCTCCATTCAAAGTTCGGGTGTTTGTTGTTTTCTAAACGTAGCTCGAACAGTGGCACAACATTCAATGGAGGGGATAGGGGAGGAAAAGCTATATTTTCCTCTTTTGACGTCAAGAAAATGCCAAAAAGCCCCTTTAGGGCCAAGTGTCTCAACTCATTTTGTCGCCAATTGTAGCTATCTGGTGAAAAAACTAGATTGATGGAGTTGAAAGTAGAGGAGGAAAACCATTCACAACACATGCGACCAAGCATTGGGATTGGTTTATTTTTGCTGTACATTTCTACTTTTAATTCAGACAATTTACAGTGTAGTTATAAACATAGCATAATTACACTAAGGCAGATTATTAAAACAGCTTGATGACTTACAGCTATTTGGCTCAGACCAGCCAGTCGTACAGTCAGGGTAGAAGAGGTGAAGTATTTAAATGCCAAATCAAGGCTATCCCTAAAGACAGAATCAGTTAAAAAAACAATCGACAAACAAATCTACTGAGAACTTAACTTGCCCAACAGTAACCAGCAATTTTGTTCTCCTCAAAAGTACATAAAAGTACATGTGACAGAATTTGAATAGAGGAAATGGGTCACTAAAGTTAATGTTGTCATATCAAAACAATTCTCCACATCTAAGCTATAGGAAACACAGTATCAACTTGCTGCATGTACCAATAATGCTTTAGTGATGTACTGCATGTTTGCAACAGTATATGTTTGCACTGCTCATTTGAAGCCAAAGTAACTGTGAGGCTCCAAGAAAGACCTGATAAAGTACATGCATGAAAGCAAAAACTTGTATTCCTGCTGGTGCCAACTTTATTACTACATGTATAACTCTTAGTATGCACCTTGTACTTGGCCATATTTCTTTACCATCTCAGTCTCTATTGGAAGCTAGAGATGTAACTAATATCTTAATACCACAAGTTCCTCATTTTCTCAATCTGTATTGTAAGAAACAGACCCTCACGTTTTCTACCCACATTTATGACCTACATCCGAGAGCAGAAAAAAGTCGGTCCATATTTACATGTACAGCATGGTTTACAGTTAGAGGTATTTAGGAGCTACACCACATACTTGTCACAGATGGGTCCAGATTCTACAGGTCCTTTTACAGCACTCCACATGGAGTCTACCATAATGCGCCCATCAGGTTGCCGTAGATCTTTATCAGTAAGCTTGCACAGATATCTGTCACAAACGATGACAAAAATTTGAAGGTAATGGCCTATTTTGAAAGCTCAATTTTATGAATTTACTTGTACGTTTGTGATCCACAGGGACTTCATATACTGACGAGTTATTTAGAGCAATTCAATACTATTCTAAAACTCGCTTTTAGAGCGGAACTGATAAAAGTAAGCGGAGTGAAAAGTAAAGTGAGCAGAGCCACATAGCTAAGGAAATTTGGTTATCTACCCATCTAAGAAATTGTTGGTAGTGAGATGAGCATACATCCACCCGGCTGCCTGTCCGTCCACTCGTTTGTCTTCACCACAGGACAACCAATGTAAAATCTCACACTTTCTAGCTATAGAAAAGTTGTAGTGTGGGAGCCTACAACCTGATATTGCATATCCATGTTGTGGTTAATTAACAGCTGTCAAAACAGGATACCTGCTGACAATAATCACATGACCATATTGTGGGCTCAGGTATCAACCCATTAAGATTACACTTTTTTAAAGTTATCTGCTGACAGATTACTAGTTTTCAACTGTTTGCTGGTTTGATTCCAAGTGGAGCTCTTTGGGATGGTTACAAGTTTATTGTTTGAAGTAAATTTGGGTAAATCTTTTCATTATGGGAATTTGGATACCAACCTCACATATCTACAAACAAGTCATATTATTTTCTTCCTTTTTAGTGTTAAGCAGCATTTGGTGACTGTTTTTAAAATTACAGCCTTACTAAGATTTATATAGCCGCCATGACATGATTAACTGATATTCACCTGATAACAGGCCTCCGAAGTGGAATGATGTACTGCATGATAGCTTGGATGCTAAACCAAAGACGAAGCTAACAAAAACATATAAATAATATTCATATTAAAGAAAGGGAACTTCGTCCAAATATCGGCATCGGGTCACACAGATGCGGATCAATCAGGTACCAATTTTATCCGATTCCCTTAAATTTTACACTGTGCCTACCTCACAAAAAGATAAATTACCTACTATTACAGGCTATACACAAATGCAGTCGAACCCCCACTAACGGCCCCCTCACTACAACCGTAATTTTTTCTAGCAGACTGTCCATACATTCACTCTTGTTTCAACCTCTCTACACCGGCCACCTCTCTACAATGGCCATTTTCTTCTGTCCCCATGGTGGCCATTGTCGAGAGGTTCAACTGTATACTTAGGGCACTGGAATAGAAGCCACGCCCGCCACTAAGGGATGTCTGGTCAGGGTTTGAACTCACAACCTTCCACTTAGCAGACCGGCAGTCTTGAACTGAGAAAACTGGCCAGCGGTTAATCCACTGAATAATTTACGACAATAAATAATAATTGAGGACATGAATAGCTCATGTCTTATAGTGTGAAGATTTGACATAATTACCTGAGTAACTATGTTTATAAGATGATGAGCAATGGAAAAAGGCAAAGAGGCAGGATCAGCCTCTTGAAAGGCTTCCCTGATCGCTGATAAGCCACCATTATCACAGAAATAAGCCACATTAATCAGAAGAGATTCTGGCACTTCACCATCCTGCAATGCAAAAATACAATGATGACATCTGCTACTTAAAAAGCAAGTAAAGTTACTATTCAAGAGGAAAAACCTGATTTTTTTTGCAATTATTCCACATAAGGTGATAAGACATGTCCCAATCCCTTGATGTGACGCCATTGTATGCAATCGCATTGGCTGGGATAAGAAACATAAGAACTGGACAAATTCTAAGACAAAGGCAGACTGCAAGCAGTCTATAATTCTACGTGCTTCAAAGGGCAAACCTTTAAAGGTGCATGAGTCACAGGGATTGCAAATTTTATTGATAAGTGGAGTCACTGTGACTTCCACTTCACAAATTTTGGAGTCATTTTGGAAAATTTGGAGTCAAGTATCACAACGAAAAAAGCCATTTTCACACTTTATAGCACGTGGTCCTGGCATAAATAACTATCGTGATGGATAAACGGTGTAGCTGTGGGGGTTCACTGACCTAGAAAGCTCAAATCCATGATGGCGGTCATCGAGTAAACTTTGATCGTAATTTACCCTCTTCCTGTTTTGTCGTGCAGTATCATTCTTTAATTTTGATGACTTAATTAAGGTTTACAACGTTTACAATTAACGTAAATTGCATTTGTTGCGAAAAAGGTAGGGACAAAACTGTGTTTGTTACCGAAAATTCCTGGAGTCGAAGTGGCTCCCTGTTTGTTACCGAAAATTTCTGAAGTCAAAGTGACTCCCTCCGTAACCTCTGTGGAGTCATCTGAACAATTTTGGCGTAAAATACGCCAAATTTGGCCTATTTGCGAACCCTGAGTCAGCAAAAACCATCATCTTGAATTACCCTGAATAAGAAACTAAAATGGCAAGAAATGTAGGCAAAGAAAAGATTATAACCAGACTAGTAGACTAATCATCTGGCAGCCTTTTGCTGAATTGAGACTTTATTAAAATTACCCCTTGTGTAAATGTTATGTTTCCTGTGCACTAGGTCACAGTCCATGCAAGGTTTTGACATTCAAGACTGGGTCAAACCTCAACACACATGTGCCTTTATCACTTTGTTATTTTCACCCTTTTTTGGATAAGGATTGTTTAACTAGACTCACACCGAAGGAATCGAACATTATGGAATCATTACAGATATTGCAGCAATTCTCAAGGTTACCGACACGGATACTTTCTTTTTTGTAAGGATTTCTTATACAGTATTGTATTCAAACAGTGTGTTAAGCGTAGTTGATCAGATCAAATAAAACATGGAATTGATACTGAATATTACTGAATGACGGCTGTTACACCTTGGCATTGTTTTCCAGTGCAATTTAAGGTGATGTTAGATCATTTCCAGCAGGTGAAATTAGCTGATAGCTACCCCTTAGAGACACTAAACATCCCTTACTACCCTTCTAAAACATCTTTCACTTACAATAAAAAAGATACAAGTTAAGTAACAATACTCTTTACAATACTTACATTCACATCACAGTATTTCAAACAATCTTTACTAGTTGTTTCCTAAGAGTAAAATTAAGGATTCAAAAATCAAAAGAACTTGTAATGTACCTTATTATAGGAAATTAACGCTCCACGAAATTAACGCGAATCGTTAAAATTTGCATTAATTTAAGTCGCGTTAATTTTGTTGAGCGTTAATTTCCGCGATGTTAATTAAGTGCAGCGTTCATTTCTGCACTCTTACTTTCCAGTATTTTAACCCCAA